>CM077253.1:5532568-5630068 GCA_039654775.1 Spinibarbus caldwelli | reverse complement strand
CATCCAAAATATCTTAAATTGTGTTCTGAGGACGAACGAAGCTTTTATGGGTTTGGAACGACATGGGGGTAAGTGATTAATAACAAAATTTTCATTTTGGGGTGGAGTAACCCTTTAATGTTTCAGCATTTTGCAGTAACGAACAACGCTGCTACACACATGTGCTTTTGATAACCTACACTGGCCCGAATGTCTGTGTGTAAATTTTTTAAGAGGTTTAGCCGTGTGGTGCTGGTGAGGCATTCCTGGCACTGCTGCCTCTGTTGGCACTGTCTTCCCAAGGCTTATTCACTCCATTTCTCTCTATATCTTTCCCTCTCGCTGTTCTTCCCTTCGTGTTTTGCCTTACCGAACTTCCTTGCTTATCACAGCGCTGCACCCCGCTCCTGTTCGGACCGCATTTATCCAGGGGTTTCTTGTCTGGGGGCGATAAGCCGTCAGGCTCACCCCTACATGGATCCAAGGTGTCTCTGTGTTTCCCCTGACGTTCTAACACTACGCTTTCCACTTCTCCTCAGTCTGTCTGTCATCCTCCAAATGGCTCATCCCCTCTTTTGTTCTCGAATACAGAAATAAAGAGGTAAAATTTATTTGCGTTACAGACCCATCTACAAACATTTTAAGCAAATAGGCTCCCGGGGATGCTCGACATAGACGACACTAGCGCTAACTGGCGTTCTGCCTCAAGATATACGTCATTCTTTCTGCCTCAAGATATACGTCATTCTTTCAGTTAATGTTACACCAGAGCTTATGCCCATTATATTAGCATCATAGGAGCTCTTAAGTGTTGGAGCGCCAAGAGTTTTTATTGATAACGTTTCTATTTTCCCATCCTAAGATTGTAATTTTCCATCTTGGGCTTTGGTAAGGCAATAATTAGCAGCTTATGCAAATGAGCCTTCATTTATCAGACAATCGCTGTTCTTTAAATTACAGAGTGTGCTGAGAAAGACTGTGCCTCTTTTCATTGGCTGTGGCATTGACTTTGTCCTCACATCACAAGGCCTTGGCTTTTTATGGCATTGGTTTTGTCACCACACACATTATGCTTTTGAAAACAATAGCTTGTGATTTGATGGTAAAAAATGACAAAAAGCCATTTATAGTATGCTCAGGCAGTCCTGAGGTGAGAAGTAAAGTATGGATGATGTGAACAAATGCACCTTATGTAATCTTTCTAATCTGTAGCATGTTGCTAAGGCCCACAGTGCTGTACAGGTGCTGAGAAATCTTATTGAAGAGCCTGTACAGCTGTTCAGTGGCCTTCAGCTTTGCAGTAGTAACACAAAAGCACATGCCACACATGTACCAAAGCTTATACCAGTGTTTGAATTCGTTTATTGATGATTGGTTCACAGTGGACCATTTGAAATGAAAGTGTTTTGGTTTTGCATGCAGTCACTGGCTCAGGTGTTGCTGTGGAGGCTGCTGAACTTGTGCCGAGTTGCCACAAAAGTTTGCCTGGAGCCCCAGTTTGTCTTGATTAAGGTGGTTTACGTGTCTCTCTCAGGATCAGATTTATTTTTCTCCATTTCAGTTTTACAGCATGTTTGCGTTAGGAACAGATGCTCTTTTTCAGTCAGCAGGGCTGTAATTAGGTCAACATGTTTCTTTTGGTTTTGCAAGAGAGGTGACGATCCAAAAAAGAAATGTATGCTTTTTTGTGAATTGTGGTGTGATTGGGTGTTCGGAAGATTGGATGCGATTGCACATTTAAAGGTTCAGCTACTGTTCAAGGTTCTGTGTAATTTCAGAGTATCAATTAGCCATGTCCAATTAAAAATAATGGATAAATCAGGGAATTATGGTGTGTATTAGAGATAAGAGTGAGGAGTTTAATGGTTCTGGTTACGATTCCTCTTAACAGTTATGGTTCCTTAATGATTAACTTAATGGTTCTTTTAGCACTTTCAAGAAACCAACCAAATATACTGTTATATACTAAGGATAAGTACTATTTACTATTTTGTAAACAAATTCAGTAAATAATATTCAACATTTAAATTATATATTTACCATTTAAAATGCCCAATTTTTATTTATTTTTTTAAATCCATTTTAAAATAGTGTTTACAAAAACAACTGTATAGGGAAAAATAAAATAAAATAAAATAAATATATAAATGTAAGTAAAAAAAAAAAAAAAAAAAAATATATATATATATATATATATATATAAAACACACACACATCAATGCACTGTTAATATAAAGGAATTTTCCATATTAGTTAATGTTTGCATTTTGGTGTTTTAGGGTTAAAAGAAATGTCTGTAAACAACTGATGTCCTAGCATAATTCAAGTTTTTCTGTGGATTGTTTTATTAATATTGGCTTTATACAAACTCTGTTTGAAACAGACATCTTGACTGGCATCTTTTTTTGAGACTATTGATTTTATATAAAGCACGCACATCTGTAACCTTCAGTTTATTACATGAAAAGCTGGTTAGTCTCTAACTGTCTGTATAATGCACGAAGTTGGCAAGTGCATGTGTGTTATTAATCAGCCAGTATCTAAGAGGGGTATCTTGGATGCAAGATTGAAAAAAAATAAAATAAATACAAAAGTGTGGTATTTCAATTATGTGGTTATATGTGCACAATTAGGAAAAGCAAATGAGAATTAAATTTGAAGTCACATTTGGATTTTGATTCCAATATTCTAATATCTCTAGTAGGGGTGGAATGATACACAGATGTCACAGTTCGGGACATACCTTGGTTTGGGGGTCACGGTTCGATACGATTTCGGTACAACAGGGAAAAAAAAAAAAAAAAATCTACTATGCTCGGTTTTTTTTTTTTTTCAATTATTTTGAACAGACAGTAGAACAACTTACAATTTATTTTTTTCCACCTAGATGTGGAAATACTAAATATTATTACATATGTTAAATCTGCAGTACATAGATACATTCAAGGAATAAATGTTTATCTGTAAACTAAATTGATTTAGTTTACAGATAAACAAGGGGAAAAAACAGTGCGACGTAACGTTGCCTATGCTGAGTTTTTCAGTTAATTTTTTTGACACGCTTAATTTGTTCACAGAAAGGAAACTCAAATGGCAGAAAGCGACATTCTATTTGTTTTCCTTACTTTACAAAATCACGTTTTGTTTTCTTTGTGAGTGTACACAAATAAAAGCAGACCTTTACAGTGATGCATTATTAATAAGACAATAAGTGTTTAAAGTTGATTCTGCTGGTATAAGGAAACAGTTGAAGTGATCGCGGCGGAGCGTGCGCACGCGCACACACACACAAAACACATCAGTTCCAGCAATGCTAACTTGACAGCACAGTTGGTACTTTATTAAAATAAAATACAGTGAACCAAACATCAGCGCGCCCGCCTCTGTCACCGTTTGAACGTGACTGAAGTACAAAGCCTATCATTTACATAATAAATAATAGTTTAGCATTCAGATACGTTACATCGCAAATATGGAAATATTATGGAATATTTGGATTTGTGCCGAATGAGAGAGGTAGGATACACGAGCACAAAGCTCCATTTCGCAAACAGTTGAGTGTGCAAGCCTTTAAAGTATACTCCTTTGTCAGTCTATGTGTCTGGGGGCTTTGTTTTCAAGTGTGCAACTCATAGCATTCGCTGTTCTTCTGCTGGCGGTTATCAAACAGCATTGCATTACTGCGGGCGCCCCCTTCTGGATTGGGGGTGAATTACCTGTATTCGTTGTAAGGCCTCATGCACCGAACCGAGATGTCCGTACCGTGACGGTTCGGTATGAATACATGTATCTTTCCACCCCTAATCTCTAGTGTTCAGTGTGAATTTTGGTGCATCCTGATAACTCATGAGATTGAGACTGATTTGTCATTTTGACTTATTAAAAAAAAGAATCAGGTCACAGTCATTCATTCGTGAACTGGACTGCACAGGTTACGCTGTGTTGCTTGCAACAAGCAAGAATGATACAATAGAAAGAGGCAATGTTGTTACTTATTGTCTTTATATTATTTTATGGTGCTCAGGCTTTCTCTCTCTCATCACATTCAATTGAGACAGCAAGCTCACAACTCTGCTAAAACAATTTATTTTTCTGCGGCACTGTAGATTAAATAGCGGCACAGTGACTGCTGAATTGAAGTGTGGAAACACTGTCAGGTTTTATCAGTTCTGTCATTACATCTGCATTGGCAAAAGAATGCAGACGTTCAAGATTCTTTAACAGCACAAAATGTCTTAAATTGTTTGGTTCCAATACTTTTTTTTTTTTTTTTTAAATGGAACTGTTTTGAATAAGAACTGATTCCCAACCCTAGTGTGTAGATTTTTGTGTAAATGAATGTTCATGTCTATTTGTACAACCTTACAATTGTGTCCCTCAAGCACTTGGATGGGTAATGCCTGGTCGCTGACATTTAAAAAGAAGCAGCCAAAGAGAAACTTCCTTTGCCTCTCAGGGAATCATTTAGCCATCAAGTTTCTTCATACTTGAACAGATACGATGAGAACTATTCTTCAGGATGAAGAAAGTTTGAGCTAAGCAGTAAGATTGAGTGCCATATTTATTCTTTATGTAAGGTTTGACTGTGATGGAAGGGTACCATCAGAATATGCATTTTTCTATTCATATAGCAAAGAGCCTAGCATTGTACTTGGAATGTAACTCAGGTCATTTTGATTGACACCAAATGATTTATAGATGCACTGCAGTGGTTGAAAGAGGAAGGTCATCTAGTGCTCATCATAAATCGAGACTTATTCATGTAGATAACAGGAAATGTTTTCATATGTCATTGTTTGCTGTAACTGCCAACCGAGTCGTCACTAATGGCACTGCTGCCGCTACAGACGTTATTTATGCGCTCTGTATGAATCCAAATGATGATAAATCTCACGCATGTCTCGCACTCCCTAAAACCCCAAGCCCAGTGAGGGTTCGCCCTCTGACAGCAGCTTGGCAAAAATAACAGTCTTTAGCGTAAGCGTTTTGCAAGTGTGTGTGTGTGTGATTGAGAGTTTCAGGCAATGTTCATTTGCATGAGCCCCCTGAGGACGTTTAATGCTACTAACTTTCCCCAAGCCGAGAACCAGCATGTTTAGGCAAACCTGCTGACTATTGCAGTGTCCGACATCACTCCTTCTCCCCCTACTCTTATCTCCAAGAGTCTCTCTCTTGCTCTCCCTCTCTCTCTCTCTTTTTCTCTCTCAGAGTTGAAGCCGAGAGTGTTATTAGTCTTTAAAGAGCCTCTCTGGCTTCCGCTGCCTCAACGTCTGTTATGATCAGAGCTCCAGGATTAGTGCTGTCACCACATTGCATCTCTCTGCCGTCCTGCCCTCGCTCTCCCTCTCTCCTGGCGCATCCCTTGTGACCCACGGTGCATATTACACTATTTCCTCCCCACCTCCTTTCCCTCTCTGGAAACTCCTCCACATAGACGAACACACACCGTGGAGCTTTTTGGCGTGCAAAGCGGGAAAACAAGAAGGATTGTGTGGGAGATTTATCACTGTGGACTGGGACAGATCCACTACTGCAGGGAAAACAGCGAACAGCTTTGGACAGCGGTGGCAGCAGCGAGAGGGAGCGTGTGTGTGCATGCATCCATGCGCATGTTTCGAGGGAAGACTGAGCTGCGCTGTGCTTCTCACACGCTCATTCTCTCACTCTCGGATGATGAAGGCTCTCGGTCGCGTATGATGGAGCTTGACTGAGAAGCGGGTCTCACTCTCACACGTGCGCTCTTAGGCAGGCAGAGCTCGGGAGCTCTCGGCAGCGTGGTGGACGCACACGCACGCTTCACGCTTGCTTCTGGACTGTGACCGATGACCGGACATACGAGCCAGGTTCCGTGCGCCCCTCGTGCTCCAGCGAGCATAAATACGGGCAGGTGAAAGACCTTCACCTTCGACCCCCGAGACCTCTGGAGATGTTCCTCCTCTCTCCTGTGAGACTCACTTTGTTTCTGCTGGTCTTCCTGGATGTTCCCCATCCGTCCCTTCAGGGCAGGAATAAGGGCAGATGGAACAAGGGGGGTAAGTTTCGGACAGACTCTTTCACCTCAGGAAGTCAGTGCTTGTACTCTGAGTTCTGTTTGTCTGGCTAGTTGGGGATTTGATCTGAGAGTGTCGGGGCATTGTAGGTCCACTCGGGGGATTCATATGAACAACCCTTGTGTGTAACTTTATTTTCATGAGAGATCATGAGTTTATGTTGTTGGGCTTGTTGTAGTTGGCTTCCTTACAGGATGTAGTTGAGGTGCTCTGAACTTTGATGGATGACATTCCAATCATGCATTACAAAGTTTTTTTTTTTTTTCCTCTTGTCCCCTCAGCACTATGTTCTGTTGAGTGTGTAGACGCTACTCAGCTAAAAGCTTTCCTACCACACTGATAGAATTTCACTTCCTCTGCGCTCCTCCGTAGGAGGATATTGAGCTCGAAAAAGCTGTCGAAGTAGAAGACGAGGGAAGAAAAACCCCTTGAGAATTTGGAGTCCTTGTGACCATATGCGGGGGAACTCGGATTAAACCATAACCCTTGTTTCCAGTGCTGTGATTGTGTTATAAAGTCCTGTTTTACCAGGCTGTAGAGAAGTGTTAATTCAAAGCAGACCCCCATTCTATGTGAGAACTGCTCTCCCCCTTCTCAGGCAGCATCTAATCCCTTTTGTGGGATTAAAGGGAGAGCTGTAATCTTAGCGGCTGCTCCTGGCGAAGACTCGCTGATGCTCATCCGAAGCCCATGGGTGTCGCAAGCGCTAGAGATTCTCATCTTCAAAGAGTCGCCCGTCCTGCGAGTCTCCCCCATAACTGCTCTGCAGTGGCTGTTCCTCATCTCCCGTTGAATCGGCATGCTCAATTCCAGTCTGCATTCCTATACACGCCTGCCTTGTTTTTTCCCCCCCTAGATTGTTTTGCACAGAGATGGAGCTGGTGGGTGCATTCTTCTGGCTCTTCTGATTTAGCAGGTGTCAGATGGACTTCAAAGCTGACTCACGTCTTGTTGAGTGCTGCCTGGTTGAAAGGTGGGAAATCTGACTCAAGGGTTGGTCAGACAGATTTCTGTTTACACTGTCTTAGTTGGACAATGTTTAAAGAGAAGGTTTGTCCAAAAATGGCAAAGTCTGTCATCATTCCAAACCCATTTGACTTTATTTTTTCTGTGGAACACGACAGGAGGTATTTATTGGCGTGTCCAGGCTTCTTTTTTCACAAATGACAGCCATTGTCACAATTGCATTTTATACTATGGAAATGAACAGTTTGGACTTAATGATAGATAACTCTTTTGCATTTTTTTAACGACATGAGGGTGAATATGCTAAAATAATGTTTTGGGGATGAAATGAAATGTTTTAAATCCAAAACTGAATACATTTATTAGAAGCAGTGCCATTTAATTTCATTTTAATTAGTGATGCTACATTAAGAGGCTGATCTTTGTCTGTGTTTTGTAAATATCAGGGATGTTGTCCTTGAACAGCTTCCGTTGAGTGGCAGGCATGTTGCCATCTGTAATCTGAACTCCCTCCCCCTAGTTTTAGCCCATTTCTGTTTGAAATAGAAAACAAGACACAGTATTAGCCTATACTTTCTAAATAGCATAATCCGTATTTCAGGGGGAAGTAAATAAATGTGATATCCCTATAATCTTTGGCCTCTGGTGAGATAGAGGGCATTGGCTTCCCCTGGAGCAATTAGGGCACAGTCAGAAAAGCTGTGTGAATTCGGCCTCTTTGTAAAGATGACACCGCACGCCCAATTACCTCTTCATGACACACTTGAAAAGGTGTAATTTTACCTGTGGATATGATAAGATCAGCCTAGCATGGATGAATATTTGTTGCTGTACTGTTATTACAAGCATTTAGAACAATCCCTTGTGCTAGTTTGCTCTGTGTAAGAGTATTTGCCCGGTAACAGTGGTTGCTGTCTCTTTTTTAATGATGCAATATGCTATTTCAGTTAAATGTTTGGATTAAAGTGATTTTTACATCAGCATAATCGTAGCCCAGTGCTTTGGTAGGTTTATTTACATTTTTCATTTCATTTTGCATTTCTGATTTAAGGGTCATATATTTCCAAAAAACACCACTAGCAATGCAAATTCAGCTTAATTTTGCCCTTACATTTCCTCCTTTATGTTTCTGGGGTCTCAGAAAGCCCAATGATATACATTTAAAAAGTAACCATTTTTTTCCCCCTCAGACCTAATCAAAACCCAATAGGTAGGTATTAATTAAGTTGCTTCTCATTTCTAAGTATATTTTTGAGCCATTAAAATGACCTTGGGGTTTCTGAGACACCAAACAGCACAGAGTTAAGATCAACGCAGTTAATTATTTTTAAGACTAACAAATGAGGCTTTCCAAATCAGTGTGAGAGAATTTCTGTATTTTTTTTGCAGCAATGGCATTTTTTTATTAGCATATGTAATTGTGCATCACGTTTTGTGCATGAGTACAGTACATGAAATATTTTTACTTTTTGTTAGTGCTTTTGAAATGGCTGAATGGAGAGAACCTTGTAGCCCTGGCCCCAGTTAGCACTCTTGAACTTAAAGTCTGTGCTTTTCTGTTCTGCTTCCGCGGTCTCCCAGGTTATCTGAAATGAAATTCAAGTATGTTGTCTTCCCATATATTTAAATGTGACTGTCACCATGGACTTCCTGATAGTGGAGATCTCTATCTCTCATTTGTCCCCTGACATAAACACACACTCTTGTGCAGCTATGCCCTCACAAAATTTGAATGTGCCAGTCAATCTCTCCGTCCTAATAGAGGTTTATTCTCCTGGGCCACCTGAGGGGCATGGCATTTAGAGGGCAAACTGAACCCACTCAATGTCACTCTCCATCTGTTTCACACCATAAGCCAGCATTCCCTTCAAACTCAGCCTGGAAATATCCACCGCTGCCTTCTCCAGCAGATATTTTTTTCCCTTTCCTATTGTTCAGGTCACCGAACCCCTGAAATGCAGTCCCTCCATATGGTAAACGCTGGACCGCATGAGGACCTGTAGGCTTCACACTGTGAGGAGACGTTGAGGCACACCATCAGAAGTGTACCTGAATTCTAATGCACTTGGCTGTCTGGCTTCGTGGTGAAACTAGTCCATGAAAATGAACATAAACCCAAAACTCAGAAGTGTAATTCTCCCTTCAGGCCTCCGTCTGCTTGTGACCAAGGAGCACCTTCATGCAAGTCACTACTGCTGCCTGGAGACTAATGAGGAAAAGCAATGTCTCGCTTATGGATCCCAATTCGCAATCCTTTCCGACTTGGGAGTCTTGGGGTCCTGGGTGGCCAGATTTTCAGAGCGGCTAGAATCGGAGAAGCAATTAACAATTCTCACAACTTGCTGCTCGTGTGGAAATGGATTTCAGGCTCTCTCGCGGGCCTGTGTTTCACTGATGTCTCAACGCTCACCATTATGTGCCTGCGAGACAAGTGATACCAACTGTGCACGGGAGAATAATAATTTCTCTGTTCCTCTGAACAGTCTGCCGCACAGAGCGCTTGCAGACTGCCGCGCAACAATGGCACATTCAATTATTCTCTCCCCTCACTGTCAATGTCGCAACATCTCGACAGAGCGCCCCCAACCAGACCGCTGCTTTCATAACTGGCAATAATGTCTCTCCGGGGAGCTGAAGTGTGGTGGTCTATGGGGGGCTGATATGCTCGTACGTACATGCACAACGCAGACGCACCTCAAAAGAAGGGAAATTTATCACTAAAATGAACAGTGTTCTTTTTTTGAAGCTTTGGGTGACAGATTTGGGTGCAATTTTCAGCTTATCACAGTTTTGCCAAGTATTCAATCTTTTTTTTTTTTATATTTGGAACTTTTGCTACTTTTTTATTAAATATGGTGGAGAATGCAGAAAGGACATTAAATTATTGTGAAGAGAGTGGGGATGGAAATGGGACACGTTAGCCAGATTCAAACCTACAATGCTAGTGTAAACACCAAGGCTCCAGCATATCTAGAGCATGTGCACTGCACCACAGCCAGGCAAAGTTATTTTGAAGCTATAGTGCTTTGGCAAGCAGCAAAATACTACTGTTTTTAAGGTAAACTATGGTCAAGCTACTCTTTTGAAGCTAGTTGCTAAAAAGTAGCTAACTAATCTGGCATCATTTAAGGAGGGATTGTCTTTTATGTAACTATTCTGTTTTTATGTTGTTAAACTACAGTCTACTTTTTTAAGCTAGTTGCTAACATAGCTAACTACATTGACACTAAGGATGCATTATTTGTGTTTTTTTGAGCTTGATCATTTTATTTCACAACTTTTATTTAGAGGGCTTTTGTTTGCTTGGTGAATGTTTCTTTGGCTGTAAATCTATTTGAGCAACACAGGTGACAATAAAAATAGCTATATAGCATTTTGTCATGCTACACAGCTAATTGCTGAAAATCTAGCATGCTACTCAAGAAACTACGACTGATATTGTCATGCTTCTGATGAATGTTGCACTACTTTTAGTTATTCTTCAACACTGACCAAGTATTGATGCTAAATATTCAATTTAACATGAAGGAGATTTTCATAGCGTGTGTTCATTTGAAATCTGATCCGCTGACTGAAGTTTAAAAGGCACATATAGCTATTATTCATTCTGGACGTAATTCATCATTGAAAACACCATATTATATTCTATTTCGGGTCTTGATGGACAGAAGGGAAGAAATATTTGTCCAGATTGGACTCTATGATCAGAGCACATCTGCCCCATGCTGCCCCTTCCTCTGAATGCTGCCATTTCCGTCACACTCTCTCTAATGAAGCTGCTGTCTAATTGCAGTGGGGAGCGTTCCCAACAGTAACAGTGTTTTATGTGGGATTTTATGCTGCAGAGATGACAGCAGAGGCTGATGGATGGGAGGACGTAGATTTTACGGCCTAAGACCCTCTCACCCCTGTCTTCTATTCATTTCCATTCTCCTTCTCTTTCTCTCTCTTGCTTTTTCTTGAGTCAAAGACACACTAACACTAGTCCAAAATTAAAAGTTTGGACACATCTACACATTTTTTTTATTAGTGGTGCTTGCTAAGTCAAAATAACTATTTATTAAAATTTGGTGTGCAACTAATTATGCACCGTTGTGCTGTGGACATGAATGATATCTTATTGTGTGGCTTGTTGAGGAGAGTTCAGTCAAACCTTTTGAATGGCAGTGAACGTTTATATATATTGAACTTAAGAAAAGTATATGCAAGTCCATAAATTTAGTTATGAAGAGTATCACAATGAACCCATTGGACTTTGCATTGTACCCACAGATGGTCACATCTAATGAAGTGTGATTTCTCTCTATGTGGTATTGCAGAACTGAGATGCTGTTTTTGGTCACAAGTGCTTTAGGTTCAATTTTTGCTCCTTAAAAGATTATGCGGTGCATGTCAGCTGGCTTTAGAGTTATTTAAACCCTTCCCGTGACCTCTTTAAATATCTTTGTTTTATTTTTGCTATGAGTTATATTTGAGTGCCTCTTGTCATAGTTAAGAGCAGTTGAAGTTTGGTAGACTTGTCATTATTTTGATGTGCCTCAGACTTGGCTTCAGAACTTCATCGCTGCTCCATGATCCTGTTTAACACCCCCCTACAGGATAAACAGTGTCTGATGACCCTCCTCCTTGTTCCTCAAATGATGTCACAACCCAAATCATGTCATTAGACTTAAACATCACCAGCTCAGCTTGGACCAAGACCAGCGAGAAGATCCCTTAAGGAATTATCTCACTTTTTCATCCAATGGGATTCTTCCGCTGGAGGCTGACGGTCTCTAGGCCAAAAACATCCTTCAGTTTGCATTAGAGCAAACATGTCACTTACTCGGTTCCTCATGCTCCGTCTTTGCATCGTGTGCCTGCCTCCCACTCTCTGAGAGCTCTGCGCTATAAAACTTTTAAGAGATAAGAAGCTGTTTTTCTATTTCAGGGTCACCATTAGCTTGAATAATGCAAAGACTCAAGGAGGAGTGGCTGAAGGTCTACAGAGGGTCGGTACACAGTCTTGGATTAAATTATACATTGTTATGGCGGCTGGCGAGGCCTGTTCTTCCTCCAAATGCTTCGTGTCTCTGTCTCATCCAATAACATTTGGGAAGCAATTGTGGAACGCTGAACAGTCCTGGCCCAGAATAAAGAGAGAAATTGGACCGGGAGAGAACAGTACGCATCAAGCCGGGAATGTAGTGCGGACAGGACAGCTAAAGGACGATTCCCTGTGGTTTGTGGGAGTAGTACACTCTGCTGAGCTTTCAGAAGTGGAAGTGACACTGAATTTGTACATTCTTTAGGAAAGGAAAGTTTAAGTGGCGTAATGTATGACAGTGTCCCTGAGTTGCAGTCTTGGAAGATGGGAATCTAGTGTCGTTGTTCTAGAGCCCTGTAAACTGTGGGGAACATGCAAAAAAGACGAGCTTGAATTTAAAAATGTAGTCGAAAAAGGTACCTCTTGGGTGTTTGTGGTTTTTTAGCCATTTTTACTAACAATAAAGCTGTGTATATACAAAAACACTGACAAAAAAAAAAAAAACTACTTTATAAAATGTAGCTTTTCTTTTTTCCTTAAATATTTGTGACACTGAAACTATCACGAAAAAATGAAGATGCATAGTGGTGTTGTTCCACACGTTCATTTTCATTGCTTAATATGTTGAAACATAGTTCTATAGTAAAATATCTTTAGGCACCCTATTTTTTTCACCCTATTTTATTCACTTATGACTGCAAATTGAGGTAAAAGTGAGATGCACTAGAGTTGCAATAGGCATTTTCTTTAGTAGGCAGTTTCTAAGTTTTTTTTGATTTCAAGACTACCATTAAAACTATTTCATATTTAATTAAATATTTTGCATGGTATTACAACCAGCAAATTTTTATTTTCCATCCTGACTCTCATTTGGCACTTGGTAGGTGTTCATTTCAGACCGTATTGTGTAAAGATCCCATTTTTGCAGAAAATACAGAGATAAATCCTGTTTTATCTCAATGTCATGACCCAGGGATCGTCCTATCTGCTGTATGATATTTCTGCATTATTAACAAAACGTATTCACTCTTCATTAACCCTTAAGACCTTAATTTATGCACTAATAGACTATAATGATAAAATAACTTCAGGCTATCAGTGGTCACATTGATATATGAAGATTACTTATTATCATTAATATTTAATAGGTTATATTATCTTACACTGCTTTTAAGGAGATTTATAATTTATTCTTACAGGAGTCTGGCAAGTTAAGACTGAATTTGTGCAAAGCTGCAGCCTTGAATTAACTTAGCTAAAATTAAAAAATACATATATGAAGTCTCATTCTATTTGGGCATTTCTCATTGGCACGTTTCATAATTCATTGTTCTCGAATAAAGAAAGACAGAGTTGAAGGGCATGAAACTTTTTTCCCAGCTAAAAACAGGACAGTGAAAACTCGCTTCTGGTTCTAAAGAGATTATTTTGGGCATTGTGTAATCAAAATGTATTTTGTTGAAAGCTTTTGAGCACTCCGGGGAGCTGCTGCACCAGGCTAATGAATTTCATGTAAAAGAAAAAAAAAAAAAATGCCCTAAGAAATTGTATAACCAGGATGTTGAATATTAAATGACACCCACATGATACTCATATTCCAGGAAACTGTGCTGTTAAAGTCAGTGCACATCTCGACAAACTTAGAAACATTCTCAGAAGTTTACGAATATACTTCAAATACTTTGAGCATGAAATACCTTCTGAACAGCCATCAGGCGTTAGTACGTAAATGGCTTTGATGTGGCACAGTAAAGGCTGAATCCTTCAAAAAAAATCTCTTTTCTTGTGTTTGACAACTTTTTGTCTTCATCTGTGGTCTATGTTTTTCATTATCTGCCTGTAAAAATAGTCCAAAGCAGTGGTCTAAATATAGCAATTAGATCTCAGTGTTGCTCATCTTATGATTTGACTGTTCAATACCGCCTGCAGATCAGTTCCTGTTACCAATTTCCTGTTCGTTCGGCGCCCACTTAAAAAAACTAAACTCGGGACAAAAGACACCAATTCTGTGGAATAAAAGCCTGGGCGTAATGGTGCTAACTGCGAGCTGTGCTAATCCTTTGCTGGCCCGCTTCAGGAGGCGTCCCTGTATACACCAAGCTCATATTCACCAGCCCATTAGCCTCCTGCGCACGTCTGCCATATTAGATTAGAGTGTTTATTGTCCAATTTATCATGGGCGCTTTGTCTGGCCTGAAAAATATCTCCCAATTGCTGAATATGTAAGGCTCGGCGCTTCGGATATTGAACACGAACAATATTAAGTAAGCGACGTCAACACATACCTTTAACTATGTCACCAGATGCTGGTTGTGGAGAGTACAAGCAGGCTAAATGAAAAAAAAAAACAAGGGGACAATGAAGACGCTGAATTGAAATGTCAATTCCATCACGTCGATTTGAATAAATTCTTATTCCAAGGGCTTGTTTTGAGACTCAGAGCCCTAATCTGTTTGGCAGGGAGTATAGTCTGAGTACACAACGTTATTATGTCAAACACAGTTTAGCTTAGCCGCAAAGACGCCTCAACTCGTGTCTCCGCTCGTCTAGAGGGAGATGCTGCAGTTCTAATGTGACGGCCTTGTCAGTTTTGAGCGATGATGAGGAAGGTGTGCGTGGAGACTGGATTTGGTGTTTAATGACTGGTAAAATTGTAAGGCTGCATTCAAGGTGACCCCCGCTGAGGTGACTAGAGGCTGGGTGATGGTAATCCTTCCTGCCTTTTCGCAGCCCTGGTGGCTGTCACCAGCGCCACGCATTGTCACCAAAGCCAAAGGCATGTAATTATACTTTTATTGGCTTTACGAAACCCTCTGTATCCATCCATCCACTCTGCAGACTTGGTTGTTTAGCCGAATGCTTATAGATCATGATTATATTTTACTTGCTGAACTCAACAAAGTCTTTGTGTGAAGAGCCAAAACAGTATAGTATATGCAACCTTGGCTTATTGGAAAAACATATATATCTTTGACTATGTTTTAGCAAAACTCCAAACATGTATCTACTTTTGTAAGTCACTTGGGGCAAAAGGGTTTGCTAAATGCATAAATATAAATATATAAATACAATTCATTGCTGTTTTCAGATGAAATGACCACTAGTTGCAGTAAACAACTCCATATGTATGGCTTTTCTGTTGTGGTAAACTTGCTCGGTAGCCTCCCTGATACAGTAAGTCAAGTGAAACACAAGTCATGATAAAACCACTCAAAGACTTGTAGAAACAAGCTAAAGTAGCATAATTGCTCAGACTAATCTGTTTTTAGGTGGGATGTTATTTTCAAACGTAACTGAGCATTAACTTATTAAAGCCACTCACTGGACATTTTATTTCTGAACTGCTGCAATGTGTACAACAACCACTGTAATAAAATGTTGCAAAATTCACATTCATCTGAACGCATTTTTAGTGCCATTTACTGGACACTTCACCTTTGAAACTTTCATGAAATCGCATGCTGAAAGTCACTTGATGTTACATTTAGTAAAAATCACTTTAGACAATATAATGCATATATTGTTGTTCAATATATGCATTATATTAGAAATGCCTTGCATTTTTGCTACTGATTTTTACGACTGATCTTAATTTTAGCTTGTATCTTATATTAAACACAGTATGTTTGAATAAAAGTCCTGATTCTCTCAGGAAATTGTTTAGATTCTTAAAGATCATTTTCTGAGAAACAAGTTTTTATTTTATGACAGCCACCATTTTTAGTAATACTGTACGTCAAAACAGTAAAAGAAGATCTGACATTAATGAATTCAGTTATACTTCATGTAGATGATTATATCTTTATCATTTGGATAAATTTGGAGTAGAAATGCCATAGTTATACCATTAGAGACACTTTCCTTGTTCATTCAGTGCATACAACTCAATGTGTTTTGGGTCAAACAGCTCAAAATCATGAAGCAGGTCACATATTGCATAAAGTTCACCGACTGTCATCATAAAACTGAACTTGAGCTCAGCAAAATGATGAAAGACATCACTTTAGTATTATCTCACTTTGAAGCTGTGAAGAAACAACCTCCATAAACTCAGTGAAATGTCTGAATATGTAACACTTCAGAAAAAACCTCCCAAAAACAAAAAGTGTGTTGATGTAACAACAGTGTTTTTTGAAGTGCTTTAGCTTGCTGTGCTCACAGCGGTGTCTTGTGGTTAGCCTCATGTCTAAAAGCATTCCGAGCGGATGAACGGATGCAGGGGAGAGCGCAGGTTCACTGGCAGCCGGCCTTGACACTATTAGCCTGGGTGACACATTAAGGTTTTCTTCAGTGTGTAATTTGTTTTGTCTGTCAAGGTGATGGATGTCTTGTTTGTTGGCACTTCCTTTTGTGCTTTGGACACATACAAATGACCAATGAAGAAAGGAACAACAAAAAAGTGGCCCCCGGATCTGTTTGAACGCACTTCAGAAGGTGAATGAGAGTATATTTGTTTTACGCTACTTGAAATGGTACTTTTTTATATATATATAATTTCTTTACTTCCTGTTTTCTGTCAGTTAAATGGGGTAATTAAAGGTGAAAGTGTAATTTTCGAGAGAGCAGCGGGGGAGGGTGGTTTCAGGGCAGAAGGAGGCGAGGGGTTTTGGTGGCAGGTGGGACACGGCGTGAAAGGTTTCCATACGATTAGCGTGTGAGGCAGAGCTGCGGGCTGACCATTGTATTTATCACCTGTCACTCATAGCGGGTGCCCACAGCAGCTCACCTTCACTTTGCCTTAAATATCACAGATCATACCCCCCTCACGCGCTCTCTTTCTCCCTTCCTCACCCGGAGCAGTTTAACCTAGAATGAGTTTCTTGTTCGCAGGTGTCGAGGGCTTGTCACCTGTTGTGTGTCACCTGAAGCACTTTTTTATTTTTTTTTATTTTTTATTTTTTTTTAAAGAGGGAAAGGGAGCCTTGAACTCCATTTAATTGTGTTTTCATGGTTAGTGTTTCTTTGTTTATAATCAATATCATTATATTATTTTATTAGTATTATCAGCGGGCATTCTTTCTGCTTTCTCATGATTCAGTTTGTATCATGGATTTGTTTACAGTTTTGCTTTAGTAAATTTTTGGTCATTGCTATTAGGAGTCATTACATAAATTGAGAATGATAACAATAATATTTAAACACCGTTATCTATTTTGTGTCAGTACTGAGATTAAATGCCTGTCTTTACTACAATTGTTTTTTTTTTCTTTCTTTTTAACAACTGAATGACAGTGTTTATTATTTAAGAGACTTATTAATTAGTTTTTATTAATGTCGGTTTCAACATTTTTTAGTTATCAATATCAACTGACATTTTCATAACTACTTCCAATAAATAAATAAAGTAAAAAAAAAAAATAATAATAATAAGCTGTAGTGATTAGTATTGTTTATATGCGATTATAGTTTTAATTATTTTTAATTGGCTTTTTTAAAATATTTTCAGTTTCATAGTTTTAGCGATTTTAAGTGCTTTTTGTCTTTTTTTTTTTAAAGCTATTTAGTAATCTCTTTAGCTTTAAGTGTTTCGGTAATTTCCGTATTTCAACTTGTTTTATTTCTGTAAGTTTCCAAGGCAACATTTATTTATTTATTTATTTATTTATTTATTTTGGCCATTAAGAACACTGCTAAACTGTACTGTTTGTTTGTTTTTAGATATAATTATCTGATTTTGATAATTAAGCCACACTAATTATCAAAGCAAATAGAGCAGATAACTTTCACAAATATTTGCTTATATTTTTACTACTTTTATTTTTTCCACTTGCCAGACTGATACAATAATGTTATCAGTTGATGATAATAATATGATGATTAATATATTTTACAAATTCACAGATTTTATTCACCCCCAGTGGGGCACTTAATATTAACGTCATATTTCATTCGTAAACTCTGGAATATTTGTTTCTGATTAGCCAAAGGCAGCATTCTGCAGTCAGTCAGGATAGTGATGTTAAACTATATAACTGACCATCATAACTGATTTCTTACACAGCTGTGCTAGTTTCATATGTATCATCCTGTGGTCTCTTTCTGCCCAGCTTCTGCTCTGAATTGGGGTCCTGGTCACCCTACTGATGTCTATTTTGTGATAGTCAGCTGACAGAACATTGTCACTTGTGTATTATTGAGCATCATACAATATACTGTATACAGGAGAAGCATATGGCAGTGTTAACAACATTGTTGTCAGTGAGATGATGGGAGTGTGATTGCGTTGTGAGATTGCAGAATTATTATAGCAAGACATCATGTCAAGCATTACACATGCTTGTCATAACACTGCCTCATATGGTACTTGCGTATTTGTTCTGGCATTTGTAACTTTGCTCGCATGGATCAAAGAAAAAAAAACATTCACAGATTTCACAGAATTCACAGAGTAATTAATAACGTGGGTTCCAGTTATGTTTATAATTCTCAGTTGTCATTGTTCCCTCAGCTCTGTAGTTACAAACCTTTTAAAGCGAGAGCCGTATACTCCTGACACCCGTGTGTGGTGAGTTTTCAAACGATGTGGATGAAATGAAGTGGTTTCCGTTTGAAGGAGGCATTGCATCTGACGCGCTCTTTGAAATGAGCAGTGTCTAATGTCAGCGGCAGTTTTGGAGGCTCACAGACAGAGGCAATTACAACTCTCAGGTCCTCCCGAAACACCCCACCCAGTCTGCGGGACGCAAGCGTCTTCAGATAGCGCTCAGAAAATATTCCCACACGTTAGCCTCATTAATTCAAGCGGCGCTGAGTTGCTGTTTTAGTGCTTTTCCGCTCAGAAGCGTTTTTAAAGACAGCACAGGTTAGTTCACTCAAAGCAATTTCAGCGTGATATGCTTTTATGTGATCTGCATTTAAATGATTATTGAGCCACACTGCAAATAAGAGTGTGAAATTAAACCTAGCATGTTTTCACAAGTCAGCTTTCCTCTGTGACATTATAAGCTAAAACATTAAATACGTTGAGACTGAGGCTATATATAGTAGGCTAATGTTTGTTGAATAAGATGCAGTTGTTTTCTCATTTGAAACATACAGAATCTCTCAAAATGTAGACTGGCTATTGGTTATTAGCATCAGACAAGTTTCCTTCACATTTCCTCCATCTGTCATGCACTGGTCTGCACCGGTTGCATTGTCCTCTTTGAAAATGCATTTGTCTTTGTCACGTGCTTTGAGCTATGGAAAACAATTTGACACCCATGATGTATAATGTATTAATGCAAAGGGTCAGCAAGTCATGCATCATTTTTTATTTTTTTTCCGTGGTACTATGAGTGGAAATGAGTTAATGTAGTTATTCATTATTTAGAGATGCAGTTAGATGCCATCAGATCCAGATATTCTTTATTGTCACTTTTGTATTTGTTCAGTGTAAAAATGTACTTTGTACAAATTACAAGCTGCACCCGATGCCTCATTAAAAAGGCATTCAAAACAGAATTTAAATAAATAATACATTTAACAAGATAGGGAAGTCTTTGATTTGTTGGTTCTTTGATTTGCGGAATGTGGTGCAAAATGATTTCATGCAATATAAAAAAAAATAAAAATCACATGCAATATAAAATAAATTGTACTGCTCATGGCAGTAACGTTTTGGTAGTTGATTGCTTGAATTAGCATGCTGACAGTGTGCCGTGCTTTAGCTGTTAGACTGTTTGCATTGTAAAAAGTTGCTCTTAATGGAAGTCTTGGAAAAAGTTACCATGCAACATTAAAGACTGGCCTTTCTGTCTTGAACTTTTTCCTCTTTTTTTCCTTTTAGTTTTATTTTTTAAGCCATTCCATTATTTGACTTTTTAATTATGAATGGTAACAATAGAAATTTAAAATTAAGTTGATGGCAAGAAAATCAGGATATGAATAATTGGGTCATATCAGAAATGTTAAATCAGTGAAGAAAGTAAATTTACCTGCTACAAAGTATGTGAATATACTGAATTGATTAGCATTTGTAAAAGAGCTGAATAATGCAAACTAGATTATCTTGCCAGTGACATTCAATAACAAAACAATATTTAGCATATGTTAAGAAGAACAAAGATGCTAGGTGACTAAGCCTTTGACTATTTTATTAATTATGCTAATACAATATTTACCTGTGAAATATATATTGTGGCGGGAGCAAACGACAGGCACAGTGGGTGTGGCGTCAGGCCTCGGAGAGGCTGTTATTAAACAGAAATGATCAAAATAAAGTGTCCAAAGGGGAAAATAGTGTCTAAAACAAACAGGGGATCTGGTGTGCTCGTCGTGCTGCGGGGTTCGTGAAGGAGGGGCAGTGTTCAGAAAGGAAGGGGTCCGAGGAAGGGGCGGAGTCCGGTGGCCGCACGCTCGATTCCCTCGACGCTCCCTTCCTGGACCCACTAGGACACCTGCGTGCATGTACGGGAAAGAGACCGGACTCCCGAGGAGAGGCGCGCTCGGCATTTAACAGCGGCGGTGATGAGGCTCCATTCACTTCAGGTGTGCCTCATCACACGCCACCAGACCTGGCTGTTTTCAGCGCCCCTCCTCTCTCACACACCGACTCCCGTCGGGAGCCTGGTGAAGGGCGGCGATTAAGGGACGGGGTGATATTTTATTTTATTTTATTTTATTTTATTTTATTTTATTTCATTTTATTTTATTTTATTTTATTTTATTTTATATTTATGTATGTATTTATTTATTTATTTATTTATTTTTACCTGTGGCAGCGATGTGAGATTACACGTCAAACTTGTATGGGCCTGGCTTCCATCTCAGCTTCATAACTATGCTACAAAGATAAAATGTGACAGCGGGATCCTTTTGGGTTCCTAATCCATAGAGCTGAGGATGAAATCTTGTTTAAAGATCTGGTACGGTGGAGTCCTTGCTTCGATAAGAACGCACACCTCGGCAAGTTCTTCCTCAGGATGTTACAGCTGTGTACAACTGCAGGCAAAATGAACAAAAACAGCTCTTGGCAGGTTGACCCCAGAGGAACGACGCATCCCACATTTCAATTAAAGCGTCATATCAGAATCTGATGGTTGCGGTGATGGTTTGTGTCATAATTTTCTGTCTAGTAAAACCTGAAATGATGGTTTCAATAAGTGAAACTGTCTCATTAAAAGTCGAAGAATTTTTAATGAACAAACGATCTTGAGATTTTTCTGAGGTTTTTCTTCTTTTTCTGGATAGAAAGAAATGTGCCAAGAAATCCAATTACCAGAAAAAAATATAGATCAAGAGAAATGTTTTGCAAAATTAGAACCACTTAAACATGTCCTGCAAGACAATTCTGTAATATTTAACTTTTTCCTCTTTTTGTATTCACATTCACAATGCTGTGTCATTGGTAGTCACTGTATGACATCTCTGCTCATTTGCATAAAGTTGAGCTCTGTTGCATCATCATTTGTGTCTGTCACACGTGTCATAAGAAATCTCTCACTGAAAAGAAAGATTTCAGATCGCTTTGTTGATGCAAATCACTGTCATTGTGAACACCCCTTTAGTATCACCTGTAAAAACGTTGATTCTGCAGGTAAAATAATGCCTAATTAAATGGTGCTCACAGTTAATGATGCAATAAGATGCAACCTTAGTGTCAGGTGATCCAATTATAAGTGGTCAGTCAAGATAGATAGCCATGCATGTTCTCTAATTAACATGGTTCCTATCATTTTGGACCCCAATTACACCTGTATTTAGCACTGTGCACTTGTGATCAGATCACCTTAGACTGATGTTCCCTCTAAGCTGTGCTTCTGATGTTGTTCCTGCGCAGAGTAAACAATTCTGCAGAAGGCAGACTAAAAAAAATCTTTTTCTTGAATTAGAGCTGAATGAATGGACAGCATTCATCTGGAGTCTATCCACATGCCCACTGATTTTCAATATGCTGAAGCCGTGAGAAATATCGCACAGAAATATTTAGAGCTAATTAAGACAAGGATGGCATCATCGAACAAGTTTAAGTTGGTTTCCAAACATATGGAAGCCCCAGAGGTACTGCATTACTGTTTTTCTGTCTTGTTTTCTTGAGATCAGGACTTTATTTTCTTGTAAAATTTGACAAACCAAGTTATAGTATGTAGCCTTTCCCTTGAGAAACATAACAGTGATGCATGGCCTCTAAATGACTTGACAATATTAATAAACTAGCATCCCGTTTCATCAACAGCAAACCTACTGTAAGTATTTGCAACATGTAGTATAAGTTTTTTGTCACAGAATTGCAAAAATTGGCCCAAATCTGTGAATTCACCCAAAATGCACTGTTTTTAGTTACACTCTAAAGTGAAACATTCTCAAAGAGGAGGATTTTTATAAATATTCATACATTTCTGTCATTTTTATAGGTTTGAATGGCACAGTGCCATAGGTCTTGTTTATGGCGTGTTTGTCCTCAGGTTGCCAATAGATCTGTCGGATAAAAACTTTTGCTTAGCTGGAGGAAAAATGACAGACAAATGTTAATACAGTACTAGGTGTAAACAGGGCCTGTTAATGCACACGTTTATCCTGAATTTCATTTTGCAGCAGTAGCAGTCTTGAGAAGTCAAGCTCTCGCTAAAGTTGGCTCATAGTAAATACCTGCTGATGAACAGGAAATGAGGAGGGGGCACTTTCCTGCATAGTTTGTGCAAAATCACTGAACCTGCTGGCTGCGCACACTTACACGGAAAATCAAGGTCTCCGCGGTGCCGTGAAAAGCCAGAGGAGCCTGTCAGTTCTTATAAAGCCCAGCTCTGGAGAGGTGTAACTCCACTCAGGAGCGCCTGGTCTGAAACGGCCTCGCCACATTTTGATGAGCAGCCCGAGTCTCGATTGTGCACGACTAGCTGCTGACTGGCATTGTGCAAAGCAGAAAGCTCTGATGTGCCCATTTGCACGGCAATTACCAAGCAGGGTGTTTTGAGAGGGGGCCAAGTTTCATCGCAGGGATATGTAGTCTGAATAATGCACTGAACAACACTTCATTAATAGAGACAAAATCTTTCCGTTATCAAAGTGAATTTGTAACGAGGCAACAAGCAATTAGCGCATTTGCGCAGCGTCCTGGGTAATGAATCTCATGAAATATGGACCGATCACAAGTGATGTCTTTGTCTAGTCTTGCCTCATTGACGGCGCCTCGTTATTGATGGTACACGTCAACCAACTTGGAATCGGTAGAACTTGAGCATCCGCTGATGAAAATGTATGGCTTGCGGCCAGACCTCGTGCACTCGGTGAAGTGTGAAAGCAAATTGGTCAGCACGATCTTGTGTAATAGTTTGCAGTGTAGCGAGGCACCTTCTGCAATAAAATCCGTCTTCGTGATGTTCTTCAGATATAGACCAGGCTAACCGATAAACCAGATAATCTCCTGCCAACCCTCCTTCTAATATCCCCGCGATATCCAGATATATAGCTTTTAATATGCCTCTCTCTGCAGAATGGCTTGCAGGATAGTTGCAGCCTGGGTTTGTTACTTGAGCTGAGAACGAACATTATACATTTGGATATTTGTATTCGGACAATCTCATTACCGTAGTGCCAGCCATTTCCATTTGATTGCGGCATAAAACCAGCCCTCAGTACCTGAGCCACTGATTTAGCCAAACAATGCAGGAGTCACATGTCAAAGGTTGAAGGGAGATGATTTCATCAAACAGCATGCGGTGTTACGCGCATGATTAAAGTCGTGGCATACATGGTGGGAGACGCGTACTGAGTTCAATGCTAACAAGAAGAAGAGAGACATGTTTCTTTCTCTTCCCTACCCCCCTATTCCAGAAAAAGTGCATCATAAAAGCCCTGGCAGTAGCTCCGAGCTGTAGGAAAGGATACCTGGTGGTAAATAATTCAAAGCTATGCTGTGCATGTTTAAGTGTGCCAGAAAAAAAAAAAAGGAAGCGACGTGTGTTAGTCTGCACTGGGGAGCTCTATGGGACTGCTTCAATCAGAAAGAAGAAAATGCTTCTTTTCCCTCTCTCACCTTCTTTGGTGTTTGCCTTCACATGCACCCTTACTGCCGCCTTCTCTTGTGACAGCCTGCTAGCGCCCTCGGGGCAGAGGGTGAGGGGAGACGGGTGGGTTTGGTGGGGATAGCGTCCTTGTCCGCTCTGCTATGAAATCTTGGGTATCATGGCTCTTGATCTTCATCTCACAGTCAGGTTTATCTATCAAATCCTTGAAAGCACAGGCTTCCTTCACGTCAGCTATGCACGAAGCTGAAACACAGAGACTCCAGATTAGAGCAGTCTGCCGGTTAGCTTTATCTCCTTAGCCTCCTGTTGCAGTTAAATTGGCTACAGAAGGCTCCAGAGAGAAAAAAAAAAACAACTGACCGTGTTGGTCAGGTGCACCGTTTATCTCAAGTTGCCTTTCGGTATGAAAAAAAGATCACAATTCTCCTTGGTCTCTCAGGGGTCAGCCTGGATTGGTTCCAATCGAGCGCTTGTTTTATTGAAGAACAAAACCGTTTTCTGAAGATCTTTTTTTTTGTGTGGTTTGAAGGTATCATCCTTCACGGAGTGTTGTGGTAAGGAGGGGTGAGCTGGGAAAGGATTTAGACAGATCAATGCGCCCCTGTTTGAAATGTGTGCCATAGGCAGCGAATCCTCTCTTTTATTGAATTGCGAGGACAGTGGCAAACATGTCCAAGAACCATCAGTGAAGTATGGCTAATATAAATGATTTTGAGGCTTGACATAGATTTAATTAGTGTTTACTTGTGCAAAATTCGCTGGTTTGGTTTGCATGGTCTCCAGGGCATTGATATGTGTGTAAGGTGTTCTCCAAGGGTGTTGTCTGTGGTTGCTTACTTGCCTAATTCAAAATACCCCATACCCAAGTCTCTTTCCCAAGTTTTTGGTCCGTAGGTAGGTAGGTAGTCTTCTTCAGTGTGGGATTTTTGGGGTTTTGAGCAAGTCTGGGGTTTGGAAAGCATTACTAAATACATTCAAGAGTTAAAAATATATACTGAACTAGCTGCTCAAAGTTCAAATCTGAAGTTCCTAAACAACCTCACAGTCTAGCCAAAGACCCATCTGCTTAGAATTTTTTATTCTCCTTGTCTGTCTTAGCTTCACCTGACTCTGAATTTCTTTCTGTCTAGCCTTGTCTCTAACCTTCACACAATGTCCCTCTTGTGGTTTTCGTTTCTTAAGATTTCCACATCTTCATCCTGCCTTGCTGTGTGATTGGCAGCTTGTATTATCTGTGGATCTTCAGCATGCGCTTTCTCTAGCGAGGCTCAGGGGAAACTTAGAGAGCTTCTGCTATCTTCTTGAGCCTGTGGCCAGCATTGGGGCAGAAGAGCTAAAGCTGACACTGGGGCTTGGGTCTCTTATCTCCCTCATTTTCTGCAAGAATTCAGAATCCTCCCCCATCACCGAGTTAATTGCTAGAAGACAGAAAAATTGCAGAGACCCAATCTCCATTTAGCCCTTCACACCAAGAAGAAGAAGAAAAAAATCTGTTTTAGAATCTTGTGATTATTAATATTTATGCCACAAGCGCCATATGTTGTCACGCATAGAAATGTATATGCAGCCTGCATCCTGCAGCATTCATGTTGACCCACTTTCAGAAGAGCTTGGATTGTGGATGCTGCAGTGGTTGTGTACACCTGCAGGAGACAGAGAGGCCATACGGGACATCCTCTTTGGAGGCTTAGCTCCGAAGTTCTCAATCTAGATGGGCTGCTTGTAACATGTTTACTGTCTTGTTAAGAAGAGGTGCAACTCCAAGGTTGCAGATGTGTGGTGCGATCTAAATTTTCACATTAGAGATTAATACGTTCTTTATGTAGCGTGCCTCCTCCTTGCATGCTGATTTGTTCTTAGATGTGTAAAAAACAAAAAAAAAAAACTGTTTAAATCAGTAGGATGTCAAGGCATGTTAGCTGATGGGATTAATAGTATACCATGAGATTTTCATGGACGTGGGTGTATGTGGGAAAGCCTGTGACATCCAACAGTGATAATTAGTGGAGAAACAGTCTCAGTGTGCATAATGCTGACCTTAATTACATGCTAGCGAAGTTGCCTTAAGGAAAGCCTAATTTGAATCAAGTAGGTCCCTACATAGAATATCGTTGTGTGGTATGATTGACTATGCTAAACTATCTGACAGGAAGTAGGCCAAATGAGAGTTTTATGAGTGTTCCCGAGCTTATATCTTGCACTGATAATCATGTTTACAATGCATTTGATTCTTTTGATGTTGGCGTGACATTCATTTCCACTTTGATAGGGTGGATTATTGTTATTAATAGTATTAGAAGACACATCTGATTGAATCTATCTTCTAGGCTGATTGAAGATTTGTAGACTGGAAAACATCATAATCTTTAAGATATTTTGAATCTTCATTAAAGATCTATTGTGCGTTTTAAGTTATTTACTTTCCAGAGAAGCTTCCTTGTGCTTTCATTCTCTCAGTATCGCAGTTTCTCATTTCCCTCCTTTGGGTTCTAATTATTGTTGGATAAAAATCTTTTTCTTATGCCACAGTGGCAACACTATGTCTGTGTTTCTTCTCCCAGGGTAGAGGAATTGCAAGACACATTCATTCCCAATCCAGACATAGTGTCTGAGTCCCATGGTATTCCAGTTCAATTTGGGAGTTCAGAGTGTACTTGTTTTCTTGCCAGGTGAAGTATTAAAATGCATTGATGCCAAAGCCAGATGCCAAATGCAAAATTCTGTAAAAAGAACCAAAAACACCCAGGTGGTTGTTAATATTATTATTATTATTATTATTATTATTATTAGAAGTGCTTGCTTTTTGTAAACATTTATCCTAAGTATTAAACTTCAGCATGTAACTTGCTTTCAAATTGTGCAGCTTATTGGGTGTTTTTCACAGACGTGTGGTTATTTTTCAGTTGGCAGACAATAAAATTGCGAGTAGCCAGGTTTGTGTGGAATTCTAATTTGAATTGAGAATGCTTTTTTTTTATTTTTAATGCATTAAAGAGGATACAAGTTGTAATTTAAATTTAAATTTTAGAAAGTGATTAATATTAATTCAAAGAAATTTATAGAAAATAGGAATTAACTTTTGTGGACCAGGGTGGAACACTCACCATTAAGATTTTCTTCATAAAATGGAAAAATCTGTTTATGACTATTATAATATCTGTAACCAGAGCAGAATCGCTGCTGTGGGAAACCGACAGGAGGGTGATTGCTTAACAAATTTTGTTGTTTTGTACTCTGCTAGTGAACTTGTGAAAATGACTCAATCTAAACTCAGCTTCTGCTGAAGACTGTGGCTTCAAAGATATTTTTCTAGGTATTTTTTGTTCCTACAGTGCTTATCTTTGCTTCCTCCTGTAAAACGTAGCAGAGTCCTATCATGTTTTTGTAGTAATTTACAGACACTTTTATCCAAAGTGACTTACAGTGGATTCAGGATCTGTATTTTCAATGTACATTGCTGTTACTAGCGTCAAATTTAGCCCCAGGAAAGCTAATCAGGCTAATGTGGACTCATAGCTGTACTGTAGTTGTATGGGAATGTATTACACTTTCTGAACACTCCTATATTCTGGTCATCATGAAACACTTTTCCAAAATCGTCTGTAGCGGATATGTTTAATCAGATTATGATAACATGGATCTAAATGGTAACTGGTGTTATATAAAGCTACTTAGCAATTCAGTCCCCGTGAGAGATGTGTGTGTGTGTCTGCACTAGATAGGGAGGGCGACCGAGCTCCAGGCTCCTGAATTAACATTAGACTTGTTCCGACCTGCACCCTACAGACAAATGTAGTGTAATTTGTCCTTTTTAGGATATTCTGCATTTAGGCGTTCTTTGGAAAGGCTGTGCCTCACACTGGCTGTTTACAAATAATAGTGCCCATGAATTATGCCACATTAATGTTAGAGTATAAATTCTGTAACCCTGAGGATGGAAATGATTCTTTGCTTATGAACTCTATTTTGAAATGCAGCGTTCTTTTGTTATGTGAATTATTCTTGCTAATAGGTTTTTTGATAGGCGTTGTGTTTTGAGAGTTTTACTTTGCATCATAGCTTTAGAATTCTCTACTGTAGCAATTGAGAGACGAGTGTGTCTCGCGTTTTGGATCTGAAAAGCAGTTCAAGGAGACAGAATGCTGAGTGTAGTCGAGTTTGCTTTGCTGAGACGACTGTTAAAAATGTTTTACCACAACTTAGCATTTCGGGTAAGCAAGTGAACCTCAAACAAACTGCAACCGGTACAAAGATGTGCAAAGAGTTTCTCATGCAGGAGTTATAGTCAAAGATTGATTTAGAGAGTGAAGTGGTAGATGTTTTTATTCATCGGATGTCCTTTTAAATGTCAACGTAAACACAAAGTGTACAAAGTGACCCTTTTTACTCTATTATTAAACATTTTTAGTGTTATTATGCATTATTCATTAGTGCATGTTATTCCAAGAAGAAGAATATTTGTCAGCTTAATCTTAATCAAAATATAAAATCTTGCTTCACCTCTAAAAACATTTTTGATCTCTTAGACTGAAAATAAAAGCTATTTAGGCATTGTTTTAGCAAATTTACATTGAAGTCTGTCTCTGTTCTAGAACAGAAAGCCCACTTTTCACAATCAAATAAATTATACATGAATAAAATCAAGTCCATTTAGTTTTTTGTTTGTCCTATTTAAATTGAAAATATGCTATGTAACAGAAGTAAATGGATTATGAATGCTTTTTTATGTTGATTTTTAAAAATAAAGTGTTTCTCATCTAGGATAACAAATCTGAAAAGCAGTCTTACCTCAAACTTGCTTCATCTTTTGAGCCAATATTGTTTTGTCAAAGGGTTAGAGATTCTCAAACAAGCAGAAAAATGGTCTGAAAAGACAAATAGTCCATGTTAATCCAGGAATCAACCTACACGTGGTTTATTCATGGTTGTCTTTTTGGATATTAAACTGGCTTAGAAGTATTTTAACCTCAAAAACTTCACAGTTCACCTTACACCCTTAAAATAAAGGCTCTTTATTGGCACTGATGGTTCATTCACTTTAACATCCATGGAGACTTTACACTGCACAAAAGTTTCTTTATAGTGAAAGAAGGTTCTTTAAAATATTAAAATGTTCTTCACACTAAGAAAAAAATGGTTCTTTTCAGAAATATTCTTTGGTGAATCCAAACTGGTTCTTCTATTGCATCAACGCAAAAAGCACAATTTGCAATCTTCTTTTTTTTTCTTTTTTTTTTTTGAAGAATACACCAATGTATGTATTTCACGTTTGCTATTGTGCTGTTATAGATTCAGCAGGCTGCTACTGTACAGTTGCTTGTGAAACGCGTTATGCCGCAGTCTTGTTAGATTTTTAGATTTTGTTTACTTTTTTCTTAAATTACCTTCATACATTCATTGCTCACACATACTGTACAATCCTCCTTCTCAAATACACTTGAGATGATTTGTTTTAGCCCACTAGACAACTCCCTTCTCAGATCATTCCATTGCTCAGATGAAAGGCCCCTGTCTGTTCTGATTATCTTCAAGCCTGCAAAAAGGGGGTGTGAGGCTGAAAAGAGGAAAGGGATGGAAAGAGAGAGAATGAAAGTGAAAAGAATGAGCAATGCTTCGGAAAGCCTGGAATTAAACTGCTTAATTATGCATCCTTCATACATTAATCTTTCATGATTTGGGAACTAACATTGTCAGTTATACAACGCTTCCAAACATTGGAAAAACTGGAATATAAGAGATGCCTGGAAAAATATATGAAAGGCAAAGAGACAGAATACACATCCTGAGGAAGACGATAAGCTGGAGGAATTTCATATTCTTCTCTATCTTCATTGTTGTTGCTCTTATTGTTGTCAAATGACTTCCTTCCTCTGGCTTTCTCGTTATGTCGCTCTCTCTCCGCATTGTCATTAACAGTGTAATGGCACGTAATGTTTTGGGCTGTTTGCTGGCTATAATTACCTGATGAAATATTAATGTGCAGTGGCAGAAGGCGTAGCAGGGAATAAAGTGAACTAAATAGGCTAAAGAGATCTCTGACCATGATCCGCTGAAGTGCAACAGTGGGAAACAGGTGAATTCGGGTGTGATTGTGTATATGTTTACACAACATTTATTAATAATAGTAGTAGTAATAATAATAATAATAATAATAATAATAATAATAATAATAATAAAGAAATGAAGTAAATATTGAAATTAACATTATTTATTTTTTAAACCATTCTGTTAACATTAGTTACTGCACTTTAAACAAACTAATATGAGCAAACAATGAAGAGTTGTATTTTTATTAATTAACAAACTATGAGCAATAGATTTTTTTTACAGTATTTATTAATATTTCTTTGTGCAAGTTAGCTAATGCATTAACTAATGTTAATGAATGTGAGCCAATTATTAGTAAAATAATTACATGAAACTGGTAACACTTAACAATAAGGTTATTGTTAAGTTGTTACCAGTTTCTTGTATTTGTTTTACTGATAAATAATTGTATTGTTTATTTATTTATTTATTTATATTTTTTCAAAACAAATAATGAAAAATAAAGCTGTAATGTCAATACATTTGTGCTACAGGTGAATTTAGATATTATGAGCCAGTTTTACTAACAGCTTGCACCAGCACAAACCATCTTTTGGCATTAAAATAGTACTGTTGGGATTTACTAAAGGTGCATAGTGACGAATTAGCGCTGAAAAGGCATGGACACAGTTATTTTTGCACCTGACCTTATTGAATATGCATTTGTAGGAGTTTCTCTTTCAGACACAAAATTTATGGGAGGAGAGTATTCAAATGAATCACGCAACGAGATTTACTAATGTTTGTGCTCGTCAAATTACTGGTATTTGCAGCATTATTTAACGCCCAAAAAAAGCATGTCTTAAACTATTTTGTGCTTGAAATGGCTGCAATTATTGTTGCCAGAGGAGGCACCGCAGAGAACAGAGAGCGCATGGTTGAAGGGAGAGGATTTTTTTTCCAAATGTATTAATTAATTTGGAATGCCAGAAGAACACATTATCCAAACACATCATTTGTGAAGCCATGTTATTTTTTTTATTGGCTTCAGGAAATAAAAGACGAATTGGAACCCTCAACTAGGAGTCGTCACACAATACCAGGTCTATCAAAACTTCTTGCAACCCTTCATTTTTTTGGCCTCCAGTTCTTTTCAATGTACTGTGACTTCTTTATTTCTTTATTATTTATTTGCGATTACTTTAATTTGCACTGCACTTAGTATATTGCATTGGTCGATATGTAAATGAGATATTGCATCTGTGTTCTTTAATTTGCGTGTTGTTAGTAAATCACCCGCAGAAATTTCCACGCCCAACAGTGCTTCTTTTTGAATTGCACTCTCTCGCTAATTTGCCCTGTTTAGTAAAACTGGCCCTATAATGTGCAGTATAAAAAATGGATATTCATTTTGAGTTTTCTAAAGATTACATTTAACAGTGTTATTTCATTATTAGTGTTTAAAGATGAACTTTATCAGTGATTATAAAGTGATTATGTAATGTTCACTTACATAAGTGAACATTACATAAGGTAATTTAAATATAAAAATAGAGGAAACAAGCGTGCAGAATTAATATTGACTACTATTTATTTTTATTTATTTATTTATTTATTTATTTACTTATTTATTTATTTTTATCTGTGTGTCTATATACGTATCTCCCCATAACCAAAATGGTTTGATGAACACCAGTTTCTTTCTTTATGGATTTAATTTGGATTGTCAATCGTAAACCAGATAGGCTGCATCAGTATTTTTGGTTTAATTTTCTGGAAGTGATAGACTGTCCATTTTATTTTTGTCAGTTTATACAAGTGCACCTGCAGGAGAATCTTAACGTTATCAGACATTGCCCCAAAACTCCAATTTTGATTTAATGGGACCTTTTAAGAAGTCATTTCATCCACAACAGTATAAAAGTCATCCTCATTCTGGACATTTGTGAGCGATTTTTTTTTTTATTTTTTATTTATTTATTTAAAAAAAAAAATTTCTATTCTTGCACATCTCAGCAGCTCACCGTGTCATCTGCAGATCGAGTCTCATGAAGCGTGCAATCAATAAGACACCACAAACGGCAGGGTAAACAATTCCTGAAGTCTGGCAGCAGCGGTCAGACTTCATCAGTGGTGGCCTCTTCCTGAGATACGCCCGGTGCCTCTTGGAGATGGGCTGCATGTTGACCCGGTGTCAAGTCTCTGCTGCAGGAGGGCATTACGTTCGTTCCGCCAGGGCAGCGTGGGGTTTCACAGCACGCCTGTTTCTGGACCGCTCCAGAACAAAGACCCTGACTGGGGCCAAGACCTGCCGCCGCTTCTCTGAGCTCGTGCCACAAGCAAACATACACAATTGCACAAGCGCACACCATTGAACACACCCTCAGACATATACACAGGACTACGGCAGCTCTCTTGGGGCCCTTTTGGCTCGGCATATGACGGTTCCCAACAATAGCCTTCAGCAGATGCCCGCGGTCCAGAGCCAAACAGATGGGAGGACCGGAGTGGATTTGGACGGGCGAAGCAGTTGCCCGCAGCGCCAGCTTAAGACCCGAGGCTGTCAGAGGAGTCTATAGAGATAAATGAACACGGTGGGGGGCAAAACAGAGGGCAGTGCCAGGGTCCAGGAACAGCTTGCAGAGGGACAGGCTTGAAAGAGGCGAGGCACATGCAGAGGAAACCAGGGGCGAGCTGGATGCCCACCAAGACTAATCCTCCACCTGAGGGCAGGGAGATGGTTGAGCCTGAGGCGCGAGAAAACATGAGTGGAAGACATGCTGGAAAATTAGACTTGGAGGCCTTTATGGATGCATGAGAAACTATGAACTACTGACAAGAAGCAATACTTACAATGCATGAGCTTGATAACTAGCCTTGATCTTTATTTTGTCTGTCCCGCTGTGAGTTACGTGACTTGCCGTACAACCACCTGCCTGACTGCACACAGTGGGATCTTGCATAGACTGTGATAACAATGTTACAAAGGTCAATGAATTCATTGAATATATGCAGTATGTGTTCTTAAAGATCCCATGAATGGTTCAGGGCATGCAATACAGTGCAACTGGTGGCTCTCAGAAGTAAAAAAAAAAAAAAAAAAAAAAAATTCTTTTTAAATGTATTTTTAATGGTTCTGTATAAACCTTTCAAAACAAGACTTACCATAAACTTTGAGGATGTTTATTAAGGCAATACATGCCATCTATCATTTCCTACTCACATCTTCTGGACTGGGAATGATGTTAACCAGTAGCCATAATCCAATAAATTTCTGAGAATCGTTTTTTTTTTTTAGCTAAAAAACTACACAAAATCAAACTGATCAGTCCCCACACTCTCAAAATTGTTAAACGTTTATGTGTATGTGTATTATTTAGCAGTTAATTTAAAATGACTCATAAACGAATGGCCATACATTGACATTTTTATTTTGCACCTTTGTTTTCGATTAAATTATGTAATTCACAGTGCTTCATGTACAAAGAAACAGCAAGTAACATTAAATTAAGCTTTAAATTCTGATGTAGAAAAAATTTAAATAGGATTTTCTTGTAAAATATACTCCAGTAATCCTTGTTTAATTTACAACGTTTAATTTGCAATGAAAAATCTATTACAGTGTGGGACTGTAGTTTTAAGTACACACAATATGGTAGTGTTTTTCCTCAAGAAACATTCATATGCTTAAAAATAAAAGGTTATAATTGTGCGATTCATCTCGCAGCAGGTTGTTTTGGTTCATGGCTTTGGACTCTTGGACTGAATTTATTTTGGAAATAATAAAATATAATGAATAGGAAAACTACTTCCAGATATGGCTTAAAAAGTGGCTGTTTCTGTTGCACTGTGTTGTCTTTCCTACAGTATGTTAAAGTATTTCATATTGAAATCGGAAGTTAAGGTGGAATATCACAGAACTTGGAGTTGGAAATATAATAACGAGTTATGAGTGCTGGAATGACAAAGCAAATTCATATTCACAAGTGGAAAGAACTGAATTGTAGATGATTCACGAGTTACCGAGTTGTGACGTTGGCTTGTGGATTTGAAATATGGTATAAATGCTTATCTATAAAATGTACAATACAATATAATATAATCTATATAAATAGGCATCAGTGAGTAGAAAGCAAGTCTGTAGCAAATGGTACAAAAACAATCAATTTCACAGTTTGCTTTATATAACAAAAACATTTAGATTTGATACCGTGTAAATAAATTATAGAAATTATTTTTTTTTTCATCATTTATAATTCAGATGTAGTTATTTGGGTCTTTTGTCCACATTGTAAACATTCATATATGCATAAGGTCATGTGTTCAATTCCCAGGTATGATGGCACTTTAGAACTTTTTTTATTTTATATAAATATACATTTATGCATGTTGAAGATGCTTGCATCACATTCAATCATGTGTTTGATTCCCAGGGAAAACATGATAAATTCTTTTTTCCCCTCTGGGAATCGAACCCATGACCTTACCGTTGCTTGGTGAAACTATTGTAAAATTAGTGTAACTCACAGGCTCTCATGACTTATTGCTTTCTTAATTGCATTTGATTGCTGTATAATGTTATGCAGCTTTGTTTTATGCAAACCAGAATGAAAACTGTTTGGTTAGTGTTCGCAGGAAGATGTTTCCACTGGTGTCCGTTGATCTGGGTTGTGGTGTGTGCGTGTGATCTCACATGGGCAGAATCAGCTGAAGTGAGCAGGTCAGGGATTGTTCCCCTTGAAATGCTCCCAGGATGCTGACTCCAACAGACCTGTGATTAGCTTTCCGCTGGCAATGAAAGGTAATCTAAGGAGTAGAGGGTACAGCGGCCTAACTGCTACACACAAGCAAAACACACACACTCGCACAGATACATTTACGCCAAGCCCCACACTTTCCTACATCAATATTCAACACTTGAACACAAATACATGCTAGTAGACCCACACTTAATGACACTTTTTCAATTACAGGCTGTACTTAACACACATGCACACTTACCCTCACACTAATGTCCCGAATGGCATAATGACTCTGAGAGCGCTACAGTGGACGGAGTGCTTATGGAGAGTAATTCAAGAGCCGGCTGAGCGGATGAGACCAGGGTCACAGGGAGACCCAGAAGGGTGTCCGTTATTAAACAGAAGGATTCTACAGAGAACGGAGATTAAATTTGCGGTGTGACATCACTCAGTGAGACCGATAGAGAAAGGAAGACAGGAAAGAAGGGGGAGGGAGGCTTGATGTAAAAGTTTAATGAATTCCTTATGGCACAGCAGATCAGTACTGGATTCTCAGCTCTCACCGGCTGCCTTAAGCAAATGCTTCAAATCTTCTTCCGTAGGCCAGAGAGGAGAAATCCATTTCTGTCTTCTGATTAGCTAAAATAAATGGTCAGAGCCTTAGCGGTTAGTACATGTGCTTAGACACTTTGAGCTGTGGTGCTTCTGTGGGAAAATGTTTGAATCTGGCTCATTCCTTTAACCCATATTCATTATTATTGAATTGAGTTGATAATTATTGGATTTCCTGTCAGCATTTTCTCAGCCTCATATAATATAATATAATATTTATTATTATTATTATTATTATTATTATTATTATTATTATTATTATATTTGACATTAAAAACTACATTTTATAAACACTTTTTCACTCAGGGCCATGTGGGTTTGGATTTTGTTTTCCCTTCATAAAAAAAAACAACCTTCATTTAAAAACTGCTTGTTGTGTTTACTTGTGTAATATTTGATTAATATTTAAATTTGTTTGATGATCTGAAACATTAAAGTGTGACAAACATGCAAAAAAAATAAAAAATCAGAAAGGGGGCCAACAATTTTTCACACCACTGTACATTCAAACATACACTACTCCTGCAGCATCACCTGTAGTTAGACACGGAGAAAGGGATCTTTTCAGTTTGTGGAAAGCATGAAATTGCCTGTTGACTTGATTTATTATCAATATAGTGAAGCAAGTTTCCTGTTTATTTTGTTGTGATTAGGATTGAGTCTGGCATGTGTAGTTCAGAGTCTCAGTATGGTTGATTCTGAATCTACCTTTCACAACTGAGACATATAAACATTACATTCTCCAACACAGCTTGGCATTCAGCCATCGTCAAAAACTGCACACCCAGAGTGTCTTGTATGCCACTCACCCATGCAGAGGGCTTACCTGGAATTGAATTTGTCTTGCGTGAAGCTCAAATCACTCTCCCCAGCTACCTCTTGTCTCACATGTCTGCCTGGACATTAGGTGTAATGAAAGCCAAACGTCACCTGTCAGGGAGAGTTGGAAATGAGGCAGATCAACTGATCCTGCCTCCCTGTTAAATGTTGTCACACTTCACACTTCATTATGGCTTTGAAGCGGAACCCGCTACCCGCTGAATGCAAATGCAGTGCGCTCGGCCTGATGCGCCGCAGCCATCCGGACAGAGACGAGCAAGCAGGCAGATGCTGAGCAGGGATCATTAGGGACCAGGCTGAACCCATGATGCTGATTTTCTATTCAGGGAGACACACCTCTAGAATGCCAACTATTTTTGAACATATACTTGAATGAATTTCCAAAACAAGCTAGGTTTCATATTCCTGAAAATTACTGTAAAATTAATAAAACGTTGTTTGGGGATAGTTCACCCCAAAATGAAAATTCTGTCATCATTTACTCACCCTCAAGTTGTACCGAACCTGTATGAATTTCTTTCTTCTGTTGAACACAAAAGAAGATATTTTGAAGAATGTTGGTAACCAAACTATTTCCTTTGACTCTGCCATTGACTTCCATAGTATGGGGGAAAGAAAGTACTGTGGAAGTCAATGGCTACTGGCAACTGTTTCATTTTTGGGTGAACTATCCCTTTAATATTATTATGCAGATGGTATCTGCTTTTTTTCCTTGGAGTCAAAACTGATTAACATTCCAAGTCTTTTGAATTGGATATTCAATGAATCATTTGATGCAGTTCACAAATCCGTTCTGAATGATTCATTGACGAATCAAACTGATTCGGTTCTTGAGTTCACAAGGAAGGGGGAGATTGTTATTGAATAATAACTATTGAATAATAACAGACAAATTCATCATATGACTTCAGAAGACTTTGAACTTACAGCAGCAGATGAATCATGTAGATTACTTTTTTATAATTGTTTTAAGATTTTTACATACTTTCTGATGTTTGAACACTCCAGTCTCAATGTAATTGCATGAGCAAAAAAAAAAAAAAACAGAGAAGAGAAAGACATACAAATTTGGAATGACATTGTAAATGTGTTTTTTGGTTGTGAGCTATTCCTTTAATCCAAGCGTTTGATTTTAGATATCATTCTGGGCATTTTACTGACAGTAATTAAGGTCAGTTGGCAGACATCTTGCCTCATGAAATAAAACCGTTCTATAATAAATTCATGTCAGTAGAGCTGTGTTCAAAGAGTTCATCGTCTCTGCTTCAAGACATTGTAGAAATCTATTCAGACTCTTGTCTGGCTGAAACGGCACTGTAAGCACAAATATGCCATTTAATAGCGAGCTATGATGTTTCAGATGAGATGCGTTAAAACTTTTTGGCAAGATAATGAGGTCACACTTTTGTTTTCATGACATGGGTGACAGTTTTTTATTCATCCATAATTGCCTCTCAGAAGTGTTGGAAATAGACATAGCAGTGTGGAGTGGCATGTAGAAGTGGTGGGTGGAGGAAATGATCAGTTGATGACTGAGAAATTGAGGAAATCTGAGGACTTGTGTGAACCTCAAGACTATTCTGCATAACTATTTCCTATATCATATCTGTGAAATAAGCAATTATGCAGATTTCTTGAATATCAAGAATACTACCTGCCAAGTTCTTTTATTTCCAACAAGTAAATGTAGGTTACTATAATATCTATGTCTAACGCAACTATCACTATTGCTTTTGGAGGGTTCAAAATCTCTACCCTGAAGAAGTAAACTCAAAGCACCTATAAGCAACAGCACAGCAAGCATCTTTAGAAGCTTTAAAATCTAGATGTTCCTTCCTTCTCTCTCTCTCTTTCGTCCCCATGCATTTGTTCATCCTCTGGTCATGTATCTGTGGTCTGATCTGGGCTCTGTTGAGGATGGGTTTGTGTGCGGGCTCATGATGATTAAATGCGATCATGGCTAAGTTCCAGCGAGCCCCAGAGACCGAGAGTGTGTTTCCATCAAGCCGTGCTGCTCTGCTATCAGCTGGTGTCATCTGCTGATGACCTTGTCAGAAAGCTTGTTGAAGTGAGCCTGAATAGGTCCATTTTTTTCAGCACTCCGAGCAATTTAGTTTACTAAGCCGTACGCTTCCACATCACTACATGCCAAGAAGCAATGTCCCAGTTTTAGGGAAAAAATATATATTTATGCGAAATATGCCCTCACCAGTGGAACTAAACATTCCCTGTGGGTGCAGTTCCCTTTCGAGCGGCGCACACAAAACAACATCAACAAGAAAAGTAGGTGTGTGTGGAAAGAAACGCAGCCAGCGGTGCTTTACTTTGATTTAGAGTTCCAATAATGTTTGTGGCAGCCTATTTTTATTTTTTATGTTTTTAAATGAAGGTTTTATATTTATTTATTTATTTACTTCTTTATTCACATCTTTTTGTTCTTAATCCAGACTGTTGATTGCTAGCTGGAGTCTTTATCTTTTCATTTATCCAAAAAAATACCCTGAATTAATTGAACATTTGTTCATAATTTAGTTGCAGAATACTTTATTATAATCATTTCATCTGGAATTCTTGGTTATTTTTTTATTTATCTCCCAATAATCCCACATATCATTAGGCTGTTAATCTGGATGACTAGATGAGTAGATGTTCTCAGTGGGCTAATCCTGCTCTCATATTCTTGATCCTCCTCATTCACAGTGTGTTTGAGTAGTTTGCCTCCCACCCCACCCTCCTCAAGCACATATTACCCCGTCCGCGTGTGTGTGTGTGTGTGTGTGTGTGTGTGGTGGCTTGAGTGTGTCGAATGGTATTAGCTCACTGTGGAGCCGCACATTGGCTGAGAGATTAGAGCCAAACGGAGCTGTGCTGGGAGGAAGGTGATAGTTAGATTAGCCTTTAGGCTGGAGTGGAGGAGGGATGGCCGCCTTTCAGGGGGGCCCATCTACACGGGACCAGCATGTGGGACCGGACCTCTTCCTGAGCCTGGAGGGCCACGTTCGAGCCAGATACAGCTGGAGGCAGGAATTCTCTGATTTTTAGTTCCAAAGAAAAGATTGAGGGTGGTAGTTTTGGCTACATTGGCTGAAATTTGTTGGCAAACCAAAATAGTTTTTTTTTTTTTTTTTTTTTTTTTTTGTAAAACACAATGAGGTCTTGGAATAGTTGAGTTTGGCCTTGTATGCATGTATCTATGTATGTATTTGTTTACTTATTTACTCTTACTTGCTGCCAAATTAAATGTTAACTGAATTATTTAAATAGCAGCATTAAATTTCTTAGAGCCATTTGATCTTATCTAATGCTGTTTTCATGTTTAATGCAGCTGTTATACATTTTTAAACTCAATAATATATATTCAATATATTCTATATATTGAATATATATTATTACAATATATACAATATATTCTATGTTTAAAAAAAGTTAAAAGTAATTTGTAGCCATTTTTATGTTATTTTAGTTTGAGTGTAGGGTCATAAACAAACAAATAAAAAAATCATTAAAACTAAATTAAAACAAAAAAAAAAATCATAGAAAACTAAATACTGAAAATAAAATGTATGTATGTATGTATTTGTTTATTTGTTTATGTCTTTTCTTTCTGTCTTTTTTTCTTTTTTTTTGTTTTGTTAGTTTTTTATATCATTTCAGAATCCCATTTCACCATCATATCTCCATCATTTCCTGTCCTCTCTACTATCTCCATCAGTGAAAGTGGCAGCAAGGCTTGAAACACAACTCACATGTGATTTGAAGGTTTCATGACTGGAATGCACAACAACATGTTTGGTATATCATATCAGAGATCTTTCTTTTTCATAAAGACTCCAAAGACCACCATCGTGGAAAGATTTTGTCACAGTATTGTAAATGCTTTCTGAACTCAAACAGCAATTACACCTCGAAAGCAGTGGTCTTCACTTTTATGGACAATCTAGGAGACAAATAGCTATTGATTTTAAAAAAGGAGGTTTTAGGGAAAGTCTGCAAAGTAAAATATATTATGAAGCCCCAAGCTGTGTTTTATTGAAATCTGAGCCCTCCCTTGAATGCAATAGCTCAGGCGTCAATGTACCAGTCATTCATTTCCAAAGTTTTTAGTTTGGCATCATGAATTTCAGATCCCTTAATGAGTTTTTAATGAGCTTTGTTAGTAGCTCTAGTAGCCTTCAAGAGGTTTTTTTTTTCTGCTGAGATTTATTTATCAATTAAGAAGTAAAAAGGAGAAAATGCAGATTTTTCCAGGAGGCCCATCAAAGATATTCATGTGTTGTCATTAGTCGCGATTGGAATGTAGGAATATATCTTCCTTATCTTTTCATCTAGTTCCATGGATTTCATCAAAAATCATTTTAATTTTGAATGTGTAATGTGCATTAATTCTGCCAAGCGTCCTCCCTGATTCCCTCATGTTCTCCTTTAATTCAGGCGCTGTCTAATTATTCATTTACTTTTGCCTTAATAGAGTTTAGCACTTAAGCTTAAAGGTTCTTTTCAGAGCTGTAAAGACTGAACTTAAATGTGAATGAAGTCAGCTAATGTCATGAAGGAAATGGATGGTTATGCTCTTTCATAACCTTTCGTTTAGTTCGCCTCTCTGGTATCAGCAAGTTAATGAGAACATTTGTCAGACAGCAGATGTCTGGGTGTGTTGAGGTTATATTTCACTCAAAAATTAAACACAGTGAAACTCAAAATCAGTTTTATTATTATTATTATATTTTTAATCTAGTTTTTATTTAAAAATCATTTGTGGCTAATATTAACGTATCCCACATTACCATGGTGTCAGTTAGCGCTATAAAATCCTTCTTGAATAAAACTATAAACTACTGTTTGAAGGTTGTTTTGTATCCAAAACAACCTTCAAACAGTGCTTTAGTTTTTATGTGTGCTTTTTAAAATTGGCAATGATAAACAACAGAATCTCACTAAGAATTAAAGACATCTGCTACACCAGTAATGAAAACATTACAACACGGTATGCGTTTGTAAAGTTTTATGTAGTGCAAATAACAATAAATTATGAGTCCTAACTCTATTTTAAAAGAATTACACGAGACAAATCTAGCTGTGATTTATTTCACTGACGCACTTCGTATGTAATGCAAATAGGCCACATACACACTACAAAGTTTGAAAACATGAGTTTTGTTTTGTTTTCCGTTTTGTTTTGTTTAATTTTATTTATTTTTTGGTTTGGTTTGTTTTTTATGCGAATAGGCCACATACACACTACGAAGTCTAAAAACATTGCTGTTTTGTTTTTTTGTTTTGGTGTTTTTTTTTTTGTTTTTTTTTAATGCAAATAAGCCCACATACACACTACAAAGTTAAAAAAAAAAACATGGCTAGTTTTTTTTTTTTTTTCCTTCATTTTTTTATGCAAATAGGCCACATACACACTGCATAGTTGAAAAACATGGCTTTTTTTTTTTTTTTTTTTTTAAACCTCAGACAAGCTATAAGTGTCCAAAAGAGTGATGTGACTTGTCAGTCTTACTTATAACAAAACTGTGTGTGAGCAGAACCATATTTACCTCATAAAATACAGAACAGGCACCTGTATTCTGCTGTCATGTATATGCAGCCTGACAGCCAGGTGTGTTTTGGAGAAGTCAGTTAATCAGGTTTAGAGCATGATGAGGGCCTGCGTTCAGATCAAACTGTCATTGACATTGTCATTGTCATCGAGAGATGCTGTAAAATGTGTTTCTCCTCTGATCAGTCCTCGTGGCAGAGCGGCTCTGCTCTGACTGATGGTTGTGAAAGCCATTGATGTGGCAGAGCTCAAGGTGTCTGTTTCCGTTCGCTTTTATAACCGTCCATGTTTTGTGTTGGCCTTGTCCCTTTTATGAGGTGCCCTTCGTTTGTAATCTGAGGGCCCTGTACCAATTGCTTTGCTAAATCTTGCCGTGTAATAGAACTTGCAGCCAGTCTCTTTTTCTCTTTAATGCACCTTCCCATTTCATTGTATTTTTATGCAGATTTGTAATAACCTCTATCATAGCATATGAATATTTCAATCCACATTAAACTGCTATTAGAGTTTTTATTACTTACTAAATGGTAAGCACATTCATCTTGGATACAAATGCAGTGATTTAAAGATGAATGCACAAAAAAAAAGTATTCCCTGAATAATTCCCTCAAGACAGCACCAGGTTCATTAGTCGTATAGGTTGCCATTAACAATGGTCAGGTTAATAAATTGCCTGAAGTTGCGTGCTACCTGTGTTTTCTGTGTCAGAACAATTTGTGGGAATCTCAGTAGAAGGAGAAAGTCAGTGGATTTTACATAGCACTAACTGGCATGCCATTAAATATTGTGAATTTGTTAGAATATTTCCCATCATGCCTAATTTCTAATCTCCAGGCACTGAACAAAAAGGCTTTTGAGAGGCTGAAGCTTTTGACACCGGGTTCTGAGAATCTCTTGAGTTTGCTTTTTCATTAGGTGTATTTAATCACTCTGTAATCATGCAGATAGAACTCAATTTTTTTTTTCTTTCTGGTGATGTCATTAAAAAAAAAAAATACAATAAAAATTGAAGTTTGAAAATTACAAGAATAAAGTTGCAATTAGGAAATTAAAGCCAAAATATTGTGTAAATTAGGTAGAAATATTTTGTGAAAAATCACAATATTAAAAAATGTAAATATTATGATTTTATCATAATTTTAACATTATTCTCAAAATATTACATTAATTTGTTAGTATTTCAGCTGTATTTTTATAAATAAGAACTATATATTAGGAATAATAAATAATAATAAATAATACTGTAGAAATTGATTTTCAGTTATATAAATAAAACCAAGATTATTGAAGTACATTTCACTAGAAAAAGTTGTACATAGACAATTAGATAATTTTTTTTTTATTTTTTTGTGAAAAAACACAATATTAAAAAAGTGGCACAATGTTGTAATGCTATGATTTTATTCTTGTAATTTTAACATTATTCTCAAAATATTACATTAATTTGTTACAACTTTATTTTTGTAGCTAGAAATTATTTAGGAATAAAGACGCATTTAAAAGTTGAAAACAAAGATTATTGAATCTTGTTTTAAAAGAAAATGTCAGTGTTTCTACTTAATTTTATGTGTAGTTGTGAAATATTCTGAGTGGAAATGGTTCCTACAGTCTTTTTTTCAGGATGTATTTAATTATTGGCTCTAAAATCCTATCATTTGTAGTATGATCAAAAGTAGTGATGTTCGCCTTAACAAGCGCCATTAAGTATTGAGGTTATTTGGTTGTTGCATATGTACTATGATAAAAACAAGGCCGTTATTAAGCCACTTCAATATGAGGCTTTTCTGAGTGTGTGTGAAGCCTCAAACACGACTGCTCATTTATCTCAGTGTTTGATGTGTGTTGACGCGACACACTTCCCTCTCCAGGGCCGTCCACATTTAGCCCTCAGCCTAATGCCATTGCGTTCATGTACCCTAGAGCGATGCCCCCTAGAGGCGTACCTGCATCCTCTGCGCACTGCTTTCTAACAAACCCCCGGAAATAGGGCAGCCTTCTCAGCACAAACCTCAATGGGACAATTCTCATTATTATGCAAATACATGCGTGTTTAAGCAGGGGGGGAGAAGAATCGACCGGTGGAGATGAAGAATTGCGGGTAATTAGCGGCGAAGACATTTTGTTTGAACCTCGACAGTTTCAACTTTAGCGTATCGGATGCCAGTCGATTAAACAAGGAACAAACAAACATGGTGGGTGGGGGGTAGAGGAACGTGGCTTTCATCTGGAGAACACACGCAGATAAGGCAGCCAACTCATCAGCCGCTAAATGCTGGTGTGTCGTACTGAGACAGCTGCTGAATTAGAGAGTCTCTGAAGTGATTGTCATCAACTCTTTAATTGCAAATAAGGAGTGATATGTGAGGTGGCACAAGTGAGTGATTATCAGGGATGGCGTTTTGCCGTTGTGTGTGTGATTGTGTGTCTGTTTACACAGACCTGCACCCGTTTCATGGATTAGTTTGTGTGTTGTTGGGTCCAGGAGCTTCACAGCTTGATATTCTTCTGTTCTTGTGTAGGTCTTTCATTGTTTCTTTTCTTTTTCTCATCAATTGGCCTCAGTCTCATTGAAGACCTCTTCTGTTCTCTGGTTTCTCATTGTGTTGAGAGCCAGAGGACTTTTTTTTTTAGATGCTCACACTGGATGTGTATCTGTATAACTGAATGTTTTCTGAATGCTGATCTATCTATTGTGTATTTATCGTTCGATCTATCATTCGTTCATTTGTTTGAGCGTTCTATCTGTCATTCTGTGTCTTTATTGTTCTATTCATCATGCGTTTGTTCTATCATTTTGTCATTCTATATATCATTCATTTGTTCGATCATTTTATCTGTCATTCTGTCTATTGTTCTGTGTATTTATTGTTATATCTATAATTTGTTTGTTTGATTGTTCTATATATTTATCATTCTATATATCGCTTCATGTATGCATTGTTCTAGCTGTCTGTTGTTCTATATATCATTCGTCTGTTTCATCATTCTATCGTTCTATCTGTTGTTCTAAGCATTCATCATTCTGTCTATCATTTGTTTGTTCGATCATTCTATCTATCGTTCTATGTATTTATTGTTCTATCTGTCATTCGTTTGTTTGATCATTCTATCTGTCGTTCTGTCTGTCTATTATTCTATGTATGTGTCGTTCAATCTTTGTCGTTCTATCGTTTGATCATTCTGTCTATTGTTTGTTTGATTATTTTACCTTTCAGTTGTTTGTTCTATCATTTGTTCTTTTGATTAACCTTTCATTCTATCTTATGAACCTTTATACTTTAAGGCTGTCTAAACTTTTCCCAAAACTTTGAAAAGTTTTTTTTTTTTCTAATAAAAAATGAGTTAAATTAATTTCTTTGAATTTGACTTTGTTTTAATTCTACTTACATGTATTCAAGTTCGATTCACAATTCTGCATTTATTTATAAAATATTTATAAAATTTATAGTATTAAATATTTATAAAATAGTTTTAAAATTCTGAATTCTTTTTCAATTTTTTTTCAATTTTAAACAATTTCATCATGGTGCTTTGCTTTTCAGATTAAACATGACAGTATGAATTTTTTCAAACTTAATTTATAAATAAATAAAAGATTGTTTTGAACAAAATTTTGATATTTGCTTTAAAAAACCTTTACGTTTTAGATTTAAAAATGGCTGAATTTGTATTTTTTTTATTATTATACTTTAAATTACAATTCTGCATCCTGTTTGCGGTTTCAAATTCAAATCATTCAAATCATTCTCAATTTAGTTCTGAAGTCCTGAAAAGTCTCGTAGGCCTTCTGGGACTCTACAGTCTCAAAATGTGGCCTCAAATGTCTTTCATTTCTTAAATATTAATTATGTGACGAGGACAGTAACAGAGTGCAGAGTGTTAATGATTCCTGGCACGGATGTACAGCTGATTGCATTAATTGTGGTTGCCACTAATGAATGTACTACTTTTAACTATAGACAGAACTTCTGAATGCAGTTTCGTCAATTGCATTAATCGAAAAATAATTAACCATATGATCCAAAGTGGTCGTAAAATTGACCTTTGCGGGCCCTCAAGAAATTCCTGTCTCAATATAAGGCCTCAAAAGACAATCTTTTATCTTGTTTTTTTGGAAACAGTCACTTGATGAGAACAGGATCGGAGGGACCTCTCGTTAATGATTCCTGGCATACACACTCACACTGTTGATTGCATTAATTGTGGGTGCCACTAATGAACGTACTACTATTGACAATAGTCGGAACCTTTGAATGCAATTTCAGCAATTAGTTAGGTTCGTTTCAAAACTCTGATTACCTATGCAAATTCAGCAATTAGCCTCGCCATTTCCCAGGGCTTTTGATGGATTATAGTTACACAGCTGCCTGATGTGCCCGTGGATAATCAGAGGACAGAAAATGCATTGTGTTATTGACAGCAAGCCAAACCCTTAGTAAGCTTTGCTGAAACTGTTATGCTACAGTTCCCCATTTTCAGACTCTAACTATATTTGGATGCATTTGAATATGTTTAGCTGTGAGTTCTGAGATAATAACTCTCCCTAAACCATAAATTTGATGTTACTGCGGTGCAGAAGACTTGTAATTAGCCCATAAATCCACAGATATTTCTTTTCAACTTTTATTTGTGTCATAATGCTTTGCTTTCACCTCCTCTTCATCGCTCATTCACTCCTTGACCTCTCTCAACAATTGCTAGAAACCGTTAAAACAATTGTCACTCCAGGCACATTTCATGCATTAGCAATGCTCATAAACATCTGCCCTGTGCTGCGCTCCTGCCTTCCCTAAGAGTTACACACATTCACACATTTCCTGCACACATTCTCACACGAATCTCTCACTCTCGCTTTCTCACATACACAAATTGGCTCTTGTGTGTTTATACAATCATTGATGAAACATGGAGGTCTGTGAAACAGTTCCCCAGAGCACATTAGCTTTCTGGAAATGTGTAAGTGTGTTGTATTAGCAGACCGGCAGGATGCAGAATAATGTTTACTAAATGCATTCGACACGCCATTGTTTAAATATGTAGTTCTAGGGTGAACATGATGCTGGCCATAACAAGGTCAAGGGTTCAGTTACCAGGGAATGTCATGTAGCAAGTGTTCAGGGGTTGGCTGGTTATGTTCACCAATTACCTTGTTGGTAGAACTACATCATTATGCAAGCAAAAAAAAAAAAAACATGTCTTGGGGGGGAAACATGTCTTGATGGCCCTTTCAGACTTGTTTGTTTGTTTTTTATTTTTTTATAATCCATTTATTTTTATTTATATAAACTTTATTTAAATTATGTATGTTTATTTTGTTTATTTACTGTTATTTTTATTTGTTGAATTTATTTTAATTATTTTATTTTGTAAGCTATTTAATTAGTTTTTTTTGTAATTTATTTATTGTTTGTTTCTTTTATTATAGCACAAACAAAAAAGAACAGCTTTTATTTTGCTACTGGTGTACAACAGGTTGGGGAATGGGCGGGGGAAATATTATTCAATAATATCATAGCTAAACATTCATTATTATTATTATTATTATTATTATTATTATTATTATTACTTTAATTTTATTTTTGTAATCTGTTTTTACTTATGTAAACTTTTTATTTTATATAACTATTTTATACATTTTTAATTTATTTATAATTTATTAATTTATTTGTTTTTAATTTAATTTATTTTTTGTTTTGTGTCTTATATAATTATTTATTTTTATTGTAATTTATTTATAATTAGTTTATTTATTTATTTATTTATTTATTCTCATGTCCTCGTATGCATGATTCATCAGTTCACATTGTTACAAAACAAAACAAAACAAAACATAAAACAACTGATGTAAAACAGGCTGACTATGTGATGAAAAATAATATTAACTAATGATACCATAGCTAATTCTCTTTTCCAAACATGTGACTGGAAGTTGAATGTGTTGAGATTGTAAAAGGCACTTAGAGGCACTTGCCTGTATGTGGTTTGGAATTTAGAGAGTGGCGTTTCCTGCTTGCGTCGTGGTTGCTGACAGGGGCACAAACAGAGAAAAGCAGCAGGCCACTGTGCTGTGAATGAACTTTATATTACCTCTATAAATCACCCAGCCACTGATGGATACCAGCGCCCCAAAGAAAATGCCCAAAGATACTGATCTTAGAGCAGTTTTCTGCTTCACTCTTAACGGCAGGTGTTAAACATTAAGGGAGCACTCTGGTCTCAGATCGGTGCTTGAGGATATGTTGTTTCGAGAGGTTTGGACTCACTTCGGGAACCGGGAGTGAATTTATTAGAAAAGAGAGGTCAGGCCACCTGCGGTTATATACAGTCACTCACGCTCTTCATCATATTGGTTTATGTGCTTCAGAATGATGTTGAATTTGACACATATTCTCTTATCTACACAGTCCTAAAGGCAGGAGTTTAGCAGATATGATGTATGTTGTTTAGCATTATTAGAATAGTCTTTCACTGTTATTGAACGTCTGATCTCATCTTCAGATTGCATGATCTTTCTCATAAAAGCACACTACAATCTGGCTGGTTGTGTGAAATTTATGTTGGTGTTTATTTATTTATTTATGTATTTATTATTCATTTTTGTATTTATTGTAAAAGTGTTATTTGTTTATTTTTTATTATTATTTTTTAATTTATTTAATTATTTCTGTTCACTGTTATTAGATGTCCAATCTCAGTTTTGGAATGTAATAGGTTATGTATGTATGTATTTATTTATTTATTTGCTTTTTTGCTTATTTGTTTATTTATTTATTTGCGTATTTTTTTTTTAATTTTGCTAATATTTTTGTCATTTATTTTTGTTCACCGTTTTTAGATGTCCAGTCTCAGTTTTGGATTGTAAGAGGTTTGTTTTGTTTGTTTGTTTGTTTGTTTGTTTATAATTATTTTGCAATTTATTTCATTTTTGCAACATAATTAAATATGTTTGTAGTTTATTTATTAACCAGTTTACTATTTATTAGTTCCCAGGCTTCTGAGGAAGAACTAGTTTGTAGGTTTGTAGGTTTCTTGTCCTTAAATCTTTGAAAGATATTCAAGAGTTTCAGTTTTTTTTAGATACTCTAGTAGCTTGTAATAAAAACATACCCATTTTTCTGCATTTTTTTTTTTTTTTAACTGTCTAATGTTAGTCACTCCTAAAACAAACAACCGTGGTTAGTCGCCTTGCATTGTTTTTGTTTGTTTGTTTGTTTGTTTGTTTGTTTGTTTTTCCCCAGTTATATAGCTTCCTCCATTTAAATAGGTGTTTCTTCACCGGAATGAGCTAATATGTACCAGACCTGTCAAAATTATAGAAACTGTACATGAGATCACTGTACATACCACTCATATGATGGAAAGCTAAACTAATGGCCAAATCCCAAAATTCTCCAAACATAATGAGGCTGAATATTTGCTTTTCGTGTGTCTTCCAGGACTTTCAAACTTTTGGCCAAGCATTCAAGCAGGTTTTTGTCTCCAAACTCTGTTATTGCTTTTCTGTGCCGAGTGACAGAAGTGCTACGATTTGTCTTGTCACGCACCGAAGGGCAGATTACTGTATGGATAAATGGAAGGAGTGAAATAAATGAGTGTAAGGGAGGAAAAATGGATCTTAGAAAGGTGTAGTGTGAGTGGAGGGGTGATTTTTCTCGCTCGGTATGAGGTGAGAACACAGTGATGGTGATATAGAGCTGCAGATTCAGAGGAATAAAGACTTGTGCATTATTGATGAGCAGATAATCTAAAAGGATGTGAGATGAGAACGTCACCTGGAGCATTTTGAACAGTTCCGTGTGTCTGAGCGAGAGAAAGAAGAGGTCATGCATGAAGAAAATGTGCATATAGTTACCCCAGAAAGTATTAGGATAATTATAGGGATAGTTCATCCAAAAAAAATAAAATAAAATTTTGTCATTTACTTATCCTCAAGTTGTTCCAAACCTGTTTAAGTTTCTTTCTTCTGTTGAACACAAAAGAAGATATTTTGAAGAACGTTGCTGGTCCCCATTGACTTCTATTGTATTTTTTCCTCCATACTATTGAAGTCAGTGGCTTGTTTGGTTACCAACATTCTTCAAAATATCTTCTTTTATATTCAACAGAAGAAAGAAACTCATACCAGTTTGGAACAACTTGAGGGTGAGTAATTTATTTATTTTATTTTTCAATTTTCTAAGCCATTTTTTTGCAGTGGCAATTATTTTAGTGGATGAATGAAATCAGTTACACTAACGTCTGACAACTAGAAAGTGCACAAACATCTTTGTCTTCTTAATTATGAAGTACAGCTATTGTTTTTAGACTAACAAAGGCATTTTTAGATGTTTTAGTTGAAAAGTGTGCATTTGCCAAGCTTCATTAAAATGATTTATGCTTTATTTGACATTTGTAAAGAAATAACATTCATACATTGTGTCTTAAGTGTCCAAATACTTTTTAGGGGGGGGGGGGGCGGGAAGGGGGAGGCACAGTATCTATTTCTGTAAATAAGTGACATTTTCATGTATTAATAGCCTGCTTTAAACAGTAGTCTATATATAACTACTCCACAGTGGGAAAAGAAGATATTTTTTAGTGACACTTAAAAACACACTTTAGTTTTATGTGTTGCAGTATGGATGCTATTGATTTGGCAGTTAAAGAAAGAAAGAAAATGGGGCAAAATGCAGAGATCACAGACCTAAACACAGCTTGGATCCTCAAAAAGCATCTCACAGAAAAGGAAAAGCAAAAATGGAGTGTTTTTTGATGGCTTGGATGTGTTTTCAGTGACTGGAGTCTGCTATGACTGATGACTTTTGCCTTGACCGGTTACATGTCCAGAAGAAAACATTAAAACACACACACACACACACACACACACACACACACACACACACACACACACACACAGAACAGGTTGTCATGGCTGAGACACTGCAGTCATCATTTACAGAAATGTAGTGTGAAATCACATTATTGAGGTCCTTTTGCTCTGTAAATGTACAGAACAATCAGTATTGGGAGAATAGACTGCCAGTGTTACTGAACACACAATACACATTATTATTTTATATTTAAAAGTGCTTGTTGTCTTCTCATTGCCTTTTTTTTTGTGACGCTGATTACATTGTTCATTCCCACACGCACATGCACACATGGTTACATAAGAGTAAATGTACCATCTGTCTGCAGTACACCACACATTCTCATACATGCTTGAATGTTTAAACACCACAAATTTTACCACCTGTCCACCAGAACATGCCGTCTAGAGCAGTGCCAAAACACACACATGCACACGTAGACACTGAGAGTGTCACAATACATAGTAGCCAAGAAAAGTCCGCTAACAAAACTCAGCCTGTCTGCACTAACTCTTCAGGGCATGCTTTGCTGTGTGTGTGTGTGTGTGTGTGTGTGTGTGTGTGTATGACACTGACTCATGCTGGATGCTGATGTGTTAACAGCTCTGTTGACCCTCTCAGGCATGTGATCGTTTCTCTGTCTGATCTGTTTCTGGTCTTGGTGTTAAACTACAGGCCTATTGCAGTTTTAGTAGCTATACTGCTTATTGGAATTAAATCAAGTAGTAATGTGTACTAATCACATAATGGCAACAGGCAATTTCTACAAAAACATTTCTGAAATATAGTAAAAATTCCATGTAAAGTTATATTTATATATGAATATGACTATTTTAGATACTGCAAAGAAATACACTATGAATATTATACATAGTAGCTAATACTGTTTTTAATGTACAAATTGTAATTTATATTTAATATTAAGGTGTACATACAGTATCTTATTTTATTTTTACATTTATTTTCCAATACTCACACTGTATTACAGTTACAGTTATACAGTATGAAAATTATATATAGTAATGCTGAAATTTTAAATGCACAATGTAATTTATATTTATTATTTCAATTTTTATATTTTAAAATTAATTCATTTTTAGTGTAATATTTATAATGTATTATGTTCACTTTAAAACAGCATGAATTACAGTAGTGCTTTTTGATGTACTTAGTTTTATTTTTTAATTGTACTAATGCAATTTACGTTTAATTATTTTAGATTTTTTTTCATGTATTCATACTGTTATAGTTCCAGTAATACATTATGAATGTTTTATATTAATACTGTAATTAATGATTTTTTAAAATGTATTTGTTTTTGTATAATATTCTGCATTATTACAGTAATACAGAATGAATATTATATAGTAATACTATAATTATTAAATATTTTTAATGTATATCATGTCATTTTATAGTTGTTACATTTTTATTTTCAAATGTAATTTTAGATTTATATTCATACTACTACTACTACTACTACTACTACTACTAATAGTAATTATTCTTCTTATTCTTATTACATTAAGTAAAAATAATGTTATGATTACCATTTATCAATTAATGTAATCATGTTTGTAGTCATGTTAATGAAAGACTATTCTTTAGACTTCTTTAATATTGAATACTACGAAACAAGACCGCTCTTGTCATAAAACAGGAAGAAAAATAAAAAGTGTAAATCAAATTTTAGTGTAGTGGTCATAACCAGTAACTCATCGCTATATAAATCAAATCTACCTGGGGCAGTTAGGGTTAGAGAGTCTGACTTTTAACCCAAAGGTCGCAGGTTTGAGTCTCACTACTGGTGCTGTCTTCCTCCTTCAATATCACGATTGAGGTGAGACCCTTGAGCAAGGCACCGAACCCCCAAAATTTGAATATGGGACACCATACTTGGCGACACGTAACGTCCTTTCCTTTTACATTGTGGCATATTCCGTTGTTCTTCACTTTTCCTCATCCAGACAAACTTATCTGCAGTCAGTGTGTTGAGGTCAGAGCAAGGGACTTTAATGAAACCCTGTTCGCAGTCTGGAAGTGCTGTAGTCTCTGTGGCGAAATAGACTGTTTGTATATATTATTGATGATTTGTCCCCTGCCCTCTGTTTTAGTGCGGAGGAAAGCAGGTCAGCACCCGCAGGGCAGGCTGACTCATATTTCTGTTTCTTATTACATTCGTATTGCCATTCTTTCATTACTTTTTATTGCTTCTTTCTAGACTACAGAGGAGTCACAATACTCTGAGACCTCATGCACGACCAGTTTTCTTTGCAGCACGGTTATTTTTCAGACTCCTAATGTATCATATATTTGCTTTTGCGCATTATTTTTTCCCTGCAACTACTAAATGAAGCTTGTGTGTTTGTCGCTTTGATGAATAATCTCAAATTGTGATTCATTACATAAATAGGACATGGATTTAGTTGATACTTGTGCCAAATCAGGTGAAGTGCATTGAAACGCCTGTGGTTGTGCCCACTGTGTTTATTCATTCTTGTTTGTAATAACTGATCCTACCCTGTGGTTTTGCCTATATAACATTACACGTAACGCTTTTTGTTTTTGATGATTGTATGATGATTCTACGAGAGCAGCAGGACATAGGGAAACAGAAAGAGGTTGTCCGCTACTGTTTTGACCCTGTGGTTTTGTAAAGTCTTGGCAGGTTTTCAGCTCAGTGGAGTGGGTGTTACGAAAACAGGATTAAAACTGCTTGTTCTACGCCGCTGTTTAAGTGGGTGTTTAATCCATGGCTTTATGGACTCTCTACACCGACGGGCCACTTTTCTAGAGCTCGTTTTGCTGAAGTGTTTAGCCTGTGTCTGCTCTGCATCTGACTAGGGAATGGCAAAACTCTTTTTAAGAATGGCATTTTAGAAATTAAATGTTTTTGTTGTTTTGAAGCAATGGAAAGGAAACCAGAGCTAGTTGTCACACATGAAGTTTTCCCAATGCAATATTTTAGTTTAAACAATATTTAATACTCTATCCGAAAGAATATTTAAATATTTTGCATGTTACTCTTTTGTACTTTATAAGTTTTTTAATGTTCTGCTAAAAAAGAGCCTACAGTGTGTAATTGCTGGTTCTCTTCAGTGTTATTTTAGTTTTATTTATATACTATAGTAGTATTTATTGATATTTTAAATGAGCTTTTATTTTTGTTTTCAGTTCTTACATTAGTTTTAAGTTTTTAGCAATTTCATTATGTGCTGTTGTCAATTTTATGTTCTTTTTATATATTTTGCTTTATTTTAATTTCAGATTTTTTAGTATTAGTACCTCTTAAACTTAATTTAGTCTATAATTTTCTTTAAAATTGTTTAACTTTTAAATTTTTCATCTATTATTTATATTTTAGTTTATTTCTGCTTTGTTTCAGTTAACAATTTATTTTTTAAAATAATTTGTTTAGTTTTAGTTAACAATAACAGCAGTGATTCTATTGTGACAACTTAGCCCATATAGTTTGCTACTGGGGCATGTTGTCACAAAGTCAATGAAAAGCTTTTTTTTTTCTCTTCTGAGCAATAACAGCAAAATGTTTAATTTTGTTAAACATTAAGATTTATTCCTACACAGAAAGCCCTCAGAAATATTCACAATAAAAATGTGTGTGACAACTAGCCCTAGTTTCCACTGTAATTTAATGTCCATTGATTCTCAAAAGAAGAAACAGATTTAAAAACACACTATGAAATCTATTAAGGACAGTTTTGCTAGTGTTTAATCTGTTTAGAGAGTCACTGAGCCAGAAACTTTCCCCTTGAGACTGTTATGCTTTTCTAAATTATTCTACAGTATTAGAAAATATGTCAGAGAACACCTTTGCTGTTGGATATAATTGGGATGCCATCATTCTAGTACAGTAGAAGTGGATGCTAATTATGATTACCACCAGACGAACCTAACAAAATCTAACAGAATAATCTGAAAAATAACTTACTTTTTACATTTTCTGAAAGAAATGAGTAGTGTTTGCTCATGCAGATATCCCTAATGCAATTCTAGGGTGTTGCCAGTATGTTGCTATGTTAACAATAATTTGCATGCATCATGCACGACATTCATAAAACTTATAAGATAAAAGCACCTCAAAGAAGTTGCAGTGGATGTAGCAATGTATCCATGTACTTTCTGTAAGTGAATATCCTGCCGTTTGAAGTCACTTTCTGCCTAATAAAACACTGTGAGGGGCAGGTTGAGAGCATGTTTTCATTATCGTTCTCTTTACATTGTAAGGTAATATATACATAGTCGCTGGCTTTCCTCTCTGTAGAGCTTGTGTATCTAAATCTATTCAGGCTTTGCATCATTGGTTTTAATGGAGGAAAAGGAGGTGCAAAGGTGAGAAGAACTCCCTCTGCTCTCTGGGTCACTCATAATTAGCTGGGCTGCCGCCCCAGGGCCAAATAAAAATGGAGCCAGGTGGTTACCTCAATCTTTTCCATCCGGGCTAATCTTCTCCCAGTGGTGATTTTTAAACGTGTTCAGTGACCCCTGACAAACCACCCCCATAAACTACAAAGCAATATTCCAATGCACTCAAGCATTAAGTCCAGTGTTAATATTTTTTCCTATTTGACTGAAAGTTGGTTTTTATTTTATTTTTTTTCCCAATGTTCCACTTCAGCCCATTTAAAACCCTCCAGTCGTCACATTTTCATCAGCCGTGGTGCTGGAGGCAATATCTGATTAATGTATTGTTGAAATTTTGTAACATTACATGGTCTATAAAAAAGGGAAAAGACGAGACAACATAATGGGGAAAGCTGAAAATGCCTCTTAAGCAGTTTTACTGGCAGTTAGACTCTCAGAGTGTGAATTTATACATTTTAAATGTTCCTCACTGACATGTTTGAAGTTTGGTTCTTTTCATTGCATGTGAGTAATGCACTTGATCATTATTAGCACGCTGTTTACTCAGCTAATAATAATTGATGGTGTCAAAGCCTCAGAGGGAAATGGCTAATGAGGGTCTTTTAAAGGAACATTGTGTCTGTGACATCTTTCATGGATCGTGGCGCCTAACGCTGATGCATTAAGTGCTAAGGAGATGTCTTGTTTTGCATTTGCAATCATTTGCTGCCCGGGATATTGAGGGACACTTAAAGAGAGAGCAGGAGTAAAGGAAGACATTTATTTGACGCTGTGGCAACACATGAGACAGATTGTGTTCAGCGGTTGTGAAAACATGGGCGGATTTCACAGAAGGTCACTAATTCAGAGCCAGAATTTGAAGCTTTTACATAAGAGGTGCTGTACACCTTCACAGTAGATTAATTGACTCGTCAAACTTATTAACTTAACAGATTCAGGCCCTTGAACTAACAGGCGAGATGAAGCAGCACATGTCTGACTCTGCCAAACACAAACTCTCAGGTTGTTCAATCACAGTGTTAATTAATTCAGCTCCTGTTATCTGCTCGCCTTTGGGTGAAGGTCTTTCTGTGCATATTCAAGGGATAGTTTTTGTTTTTCTGGTGTTTTGCTGGAACAATTTCCGTACTCCTCCTTTTGATGTGGTCTTTAATGTGGAAATACTAGGCATGCAGCAAAATTACAATTACAGCCAATACTGATAAGCCAATTGATTATTTTCATGTTACAGCCAATGTGAATATAAGATAGAAAATTATTTATTTGTTTAATAAAAATGAATGTAATTTCATGTATCATTTACATTTATGTAATTTATGTAAAATATAATTAAATGTAAAAATATAAAATTAAATTCTATATTAAAATACATTTTAATAGTGTGTGTGTGTGTGTGTATGAATGTATGCATAGCAATATGATGTACAGTGTGAAAAATGCATAATAAATTTGAGATTTGTTAAAGATTTTTGCAATTTCTCGACCTTTGGGCTTTCAAAAAGCCAAGTGTGATTCTCAGAACTCATATTTTAGTGATTATCTGACAGGTATTATAGATATTTGACGTGTGATACTGCAGAAAAATCACTTGCAGCAGCTTTAACGCCATTATATGTGTGCTGCAAGGTTTCAGCACCATGGACAGCGGCCCTTATATACTTATATATGATCTTACAGCCTTTTCTGTAATGTTCTGATCTTCTCTTAAGTGCTGCGACTTCTGAGTGTCTCTCTCTCTCCCTCATTTATCCACTAGCCTCTTTCCCTCTCACATTCTGGCAGTGATGTCTTTTATGGTTATTATTGGAAGAGCTTGCCTTCAGAAGCTGACACAATGGCGTGAGTAGTCCCTTGGGAACGTTTTCATATCAAGGTTAACTTCAAGTGATTAGGATAAGCAGCTGAAGTTGTTGCCATGGGGATGATGATGGGATGCTGAGCTGTAAAGCATGATGAGTAGACAGAGAGAGAGAGGGGTGCGATCGCTCCGAGGAGCAGCAAGAATAGAGGTAGATGTGAATGGCCCTAAACTATATGTGCCCATCAAACTGTGATTGTCTGCCTTCTATTTTTACATGACATGCATATAATAATTCATTTATGCTCATGGTTGTCATGCACCCAAGAGTAGAGTTCACACTCTTTCATATTTTCTGAACTTTTTAGCTAAAGAGGGCAAAAAAATCTTATCTTGTCTGTTAAGCCTGAGCAAGTGCGTTATTAACCTTTGAAGTGAATTTAGACTTTTACATTGAGGCAAAAGTCAGAACTGAAATGAACAGAACTGTGCTTTAATTTTCCAACAGCAGGTGTTAGTGGAGTGGAAACTGACTCAAGTTTAATTAGAATAAGTTTGTGAGAGAAATAAGTTTTCAATTTAGTCAGAAGGCTATTTCCAAAAGTGTCTTGGTATCAAATAACATTCTGTAAAAGAAAATCCATGAAGCATTAGGCAAATCAGTTTGGAGCAAAACTACAGTTGCCCCAGCCTTATTCAGTTTGAAATGTCAGCTTATCCTCTTGAAACTTGTAAGAGAGAACAAAAGCATCAGAATTTCAACTGGCCCACTAAATTTGCCAAAAAGGTCCTTCTGTATGCGCTAGTTCGGTAAGCTGATTAGCCCTGCTGTCCAAACTCACATCTCAATCTGTCATAATCAATCTGGCCTTCCAGAGAAAGTCAGCATGCTGTTATTTGGCCGATGAATGTCTGTTTGAACCCCTGCGAAGTGTGTGCTGAATCAAATGTTTAACAATGCATGAGTTTGTATCTCCAACCGCAGAAGATAAACAAGACGAACATATACACGCACGAGGCTAATGACATCACTGCTGACTCCAATTGAATAGAATAACAATGTTTCCAGTGCCTCGTCCCAGAGGTGCCGTAAGCGAAGAAACTGCAAAACCTGGAGATCTTCCTCCCTGGAGATCTCCCACACTGTGCCCCAGAGCTCTCATTCTGTCGTCTATGAGTACGTCTCGCACCACGCTGGAATTAATGAGTCCTCGAGCGGGTCTGTGGCAGTGCCTTTTGCTCTTTTGTTCATACCTTAGCATCATAATTTGACTTACGTAGGTGCTAATTTCACATAACTTGAAAGGCAATTAGGAAAATGCGTTCTTATGACTGGCAGGGGGGATTAAGGCTAAGCCATGGCGGTACGTGTATCCTACTGAGACTACTGATTCTTTTTTTTTCTCCTCCATGAAAGCCAGGCCCTATTTGGCACTGCACATTATCGGTCATCACGTTAATACCCACGTCTCACATTGCCTTCGATGTGTTACTTTTAATTAAACTGGAAGAAGGCATGACAAATTAACACGGAATTGGAAAGCACCTTCCAAAAGGGCTGAGGCGGTACAGTACAGTTTGAATTATGGGGTCTGATGTAGTTCCCCCCTAAACATCTACAATAATGACTGGATGAACATCTGGGTGGTGTTTTGGGTTGGAGCTTAATACTCGGGGCTGCTGTGACAAGGCGGATTTCTAATTACTGCGACAACTTCACAGACTGTACACCCCCCTGCTGTCGGTGACTGCCTTTAATTTTCTGAAAGATGCTTTTATGGGCAATGAATCAATGAATTAAGCACTATTTTAAACCTCTTAATTTCTTCTTATTGCCCAGAGTTAATGATATTGCTCTCAGTTGAATTGGACTGTTGGTGCCCATGGGGACAAGCACCGTGTCGTTTGCGTAATCCATGATTTCTGGATCTGACACGCAGCCTGGTGCTGGAGAGACCAGGAAGGCTTACTTTAAAGGAATTGGAAAGTGATGCCTAATTGGAAGGCTCAAGTGTATTTTATGAAAGAATTCTGTGTTTATTTGCTGCCTATTTACTACCATTTTAATATGCAGTGTTGATAGGAGATAGGAAATTCTTTGCAGTTTTCTTGTAGCTCGAAAAGCAGTTCATAGGTCATAGGTTCAGTTCCTGGGGAATGCATGAACACGTAAAATTCTTGCTACACATTTGATTTTATATAGAGTGCTGCAGGTATGACGTGTTTTTGTCAACCCAGGCTCATTGGAAATATGTGCCTCTACATACATTTTTGCAAGACCGTAATTATGTACCTTACTGCACGTTTTGCAGCAGTTTCAAAGTGAAATGTCCAGAGAGTGGCGCTAAAACACACGTTTAATACGTGACCGTGGCACGTTTTTATTACGTTGGTACAGGAACGTATTGCAGCATTTTTATTATGCTGTTTGAGGTACGTATTGCAGCCGTTTAGAATTCAAATATCCGGTGAGTGTCGCTAAAGATTAATGCTCTATCATGTTGGAAATATCCCCTACACCAAACCCAAACCTAAACCTACCCGATAGTGTTAACAAAAGCAAAAGTAATATAAAAACGCATTCACTGATGCCATGGTATTTTAACTTCCTTATGCGGATTTGAGCTGTTTTGTCGAACCGTAGTTTCACGGGATTCGTACCGGAGCTCTTCATCACCTAAGTGCAGCACCGTATCACGTGAGCTACCGAGTAAACCTACTGAGTTATAAAACTCATGCATATAAAGCTGACAACGTTCAAAAGTATCAGTTTTCAAATCGTGCAGGATGTTAAAATTGTTTTTAAGTCATAACATAACATTCTGCAAGTAACTGTGTGAAAATTAGCCTTTATTAATCAAAACTCTGTACCTGTAAATCATACTTTGTGTGAAAAGGAATAAAAGTTGTCGGAATTTTACTGCCTCTAGTGTTGATTTCAACTGGACACTGTAGTGAATTGTACATATAGGTACGTTTTTTCAGTTTTGCAGAAATTTATGTAGAGGCACGTATTTCCAATGAGCCTAGGTTGGTTTTTGTAGGCCAGTGCTCAGAAAGAAGTTAGCATTTTAGCACTTCCAGGTTCCATTGTACCAAAGATAATAGGGCTTTAGTTAAATGCTTGAAATAAGGTCTGTGGATTTTTTTTTCTTCATGTTTTATTCTACAACATCAAATAAATCAGTAATGCCCCCTTGTGATTTTTTAAAAAGCTTTTACTTGTCTTGAAAAAAGGAGGATGCTAAAAAAAAAGGCTAAATGTGACTACAGAGATTTTCGGGAACATGAGTCATCACACTGAACAGGTAATCTCTTCTACTCATAAGTCCACTTTTACAGCCTCGTTGTGTTTTATATATAATATCACTCTCTTGCAAACTATTCTAGAAAAAGAAGATGGAAAGAGTCGTCGACACTTGATGGTTACATTGAAGTCACGGGACCCTAGTGTACTTTGTTTATAGCCTACATTTAGCTTTTTACTTCTGCCAATTGTATTTAGACTTTGAAATTTATAAAAGTTTTTCAGCTGTGAAGATTATCATGAACAAAACATGTAAAAATCATAAACTTCTGTAGGTCACAAAGCTTATTTTCTGAAATACTACCAAATCTAATGGAAAAATCGACAAAAAATGTTTTTTGTCGCTTAAACTGGACTGGTCCTATTATCCAATAAGGGGCGCTATAGGATGTGTTAGCGTAAGCTTTCTTCTTCTACAGCCAGTTTTTACTTATTCCACCATGTACACCTACCTAGCATATTTCTCACCTTCCTCTACACTTCCACTCCAAGGTTTCTTTCACATAAAAGAGATGTTACAAAAATAGCATGGCCAGAGAGATTGCCACATCCTTGTGCAATGTTTTCCTCTCCCTAATGACGTCCAGCTGGGGCAGGTGCTGCACATCTAGATGGTGCTCACCTGGCAGGGCTCTGGGTTCCCATCAATATTTCACATCCTAAAGAACAAGCCGTGGTAACAGTGAATGGCCTAGATGTTCTGCGTTCATCCACAGCTTTAGTATGCATTCAGCCTCACAGAAATGTAAATCCAACCACAGTGGGGAGGAGAGAGGTGACGGGCTCAGTAAGAAATACTCCGGATGAATGGAGTATTTTTTCACTCGTTTATCCCTTCCGTCTCTGCTCAGATCTAGCTTTTGGAGAGCTTTCGGATAAACTGGCTTACTTGGCCGATTTAAATAGGCGTTGGTGTAGTCAGCGTTTTCGAGATGGGGTTTGCGTGCCAGGTTGATGGAGCATTGTGCTGAGAATCAAGTTGGCGTAAAACGCGGGATCGTTGCACTGATGTACAGCATTATTCCTGAGGTTGGACTCACTTTTGTTTGCTCTTAATTGTCAAAAGCATATCAAACTAAGGGGGGGGACCATATAGTAGTTCTCAAAGATTTAGAAAGGACACTGTTGAAATGGCTAATTCTGTCCTGCTATTTGCATAAACTCTACACATTTGAACCACGTCCCACATTGCGCTTTGTTTCACTGCATTTATGTATGTGTGTGTCCCAGTGTGACAGTGCTCCACAGTGAATTTAATTTGCCAAAGAGCACTCGCTTAAAGAGCTCCCTGAACAAACAAGTTAGCAGAATTTACGCTTGCCTGATGTCAAATTACACCACCAAACGAACCTAACCTGAGCGGAGAATAAATTGCACCCTGTTGCAGTGTGTGAACAAGCCTTGTCCTTTTTCCTCTCCTCTCCCCTCCTCCCCTTTGCTTGTTTTCATGTCAGCTCTCATATTAAATATACATTTTGCACTCCTCTACCTCACGCCACTTGGTAATGACTTGGGCCCTGAATGATTTATGTAGATATTGATTTCACTGTTAAACGTGAGATTAGATGCATAGCTCCCGACGCTATTTATCAAAGACATTGGCATCTAATTAAATTGTCAGCTCTAGTTTTATGGCGGTACACGTCTATGAAATATTAAAGCTGGCTCTGAGATTATTGTGGCCCCGAAGCAGGCGTCGGCACCTGAAAAATGATATTTATATGCAGAGGAAAAGATGCAGAGAGGTTTGGATTATTGGAGTAATAAGAGCAAAGGTTGAAGGTGAGAAAACGTGTTTGTTTTGCAGAAACGCTGGCTAACGAAGTCTTAACAACCTCACCTGGGCATTGCCTGAAACCGTTGGTGATTAATGTATTTTTTCATCCAGACAATCACACAGGTCACCTCATATGTTCCTTATTTAATTCTTTTGCACTAGTATAATTAGCTATTTACCCTTTGACAAGTCACGTTCCCACCAAACTGACGTTATTTCTCTCGCCACACTACAAAAAAATGTCTTTTTAATGAGTTTTTAATTAGACTTTTTGTATGTTTTCCAGTAAAAAATATTGAAATGCATTTAGAAGCAATACCACATAATGTATTAAGACTTGTTTACATAAATACAAGTGTATTTAGTATTTTTCCTTCTTATTTTAACTTTTTATACTAAAAATAAATGACAGAAAAAATAGTTATACACTTATATTAAAGATGCATTTTCTAAAAACAAATCTTAATATCATATACAGTGTTGATCCTGAAGTTTTTTTTTTTCAGTTTTTAGTCTTTGTTTTCCAGTAAAATATATTAAAGCATTGAGAATGAATTTTAAGACTAGTTTACATTAAACAAATATATTTAGTAAATTTTCCACTTGTTTGTTACCTTTTTTACACTTAAAATAAGTGAAAATAGATGTAATATATTCATATTTAAGATATATTTTCTGAAACAAGTCTATGAACTATTGCATCTGAAGTAAATTTAACATTAATTTGTTTTTTTGTTTTTTTTTCAATAAAAAAAATACCTTAATGCATTGATAATCAATAGACTTATTTACATAAATACTAGTATATTTAGTTTTTCCCCATTTGTTTTTAACAGTTTTTTTATTCTTAAAATAAGTGAAAAATAGACAAAATACACTAATATTAACTATATATTTTTTCTAAAAGCAAGTCTTAATTTTGAAGGGTTTATCTGAAGTAAATTTATCATTTTAGTTTTTAATTTAGTTTATTTTTGTTTTCCAGTAAAAATATCTAAATGCATTGAGAAGCAGTGCTGCATAATTTAAGACTTGTTTACATAAATAGACTACAAGTGTATTTAGTAATCTTTCAACTTTTTAACTTTTTGTAAACTCAAAGTAGGTGAAAATAGATAAAATACACTCATTGATAAATATTTTATAATAGTTATAATATATCCTGTGCAGTTTTGCTTCTGAAGTATGTTAGATATTTGTAGATAATTTGTAGAATATATGGAAATATTATGAAAATATATTACAGTGTTGATGATTATGATTTTATTGCATACACTGATGTTCAGCTTAGCGAGGGCGTAGACTGCCAGCCTCAAACATCTATATTTCAGCAGCGACCGGTATCCCTTGTGCCACGCTCCTCATCTGTTTCGGCAGAGGCAAGATCTTCCAGCTCTTTCCGTAACTTAAGCCTGACCCAGATTCCCTTATCTGGCAGCGTGAGAGCGCTGTGGACTGGGTGGGGTGTGTATCTCCCTGCCTTGCCTGTGCCTTTGATACTTCATAGCAAAACACGGGCACACAAACAAACAAACACACAAGAGGACTGACAGACAACAAAAACACACACGCACACTGCGCTCATGCTGAGATTTGTGTTTCATTGCAGGAAACGACTCTTTCCTCCTGCCCTGAATGCACAAACACACCGGCCAACCTGCGTTCACTGTTTTTGACAAACTATGTGTTATCCGTTCTCTCTTTAATGAGCACCGGAGCAGAACGCAATTTACTTACATGCCACACGGCTTGCGTTTCTACTTTTCTCTCACACACACACATACGCAAACCTCCTTTTTGACACACTGGTACATGTGTGCTGGGTTTGTAATTTTCCACTGAACGCATGTTAGTTTAGCTGATGCTAAGACTCTGTGTTTTCTGCTGTATGGCTGATTCTTGTTCCCACATGGCACATTTATCATTTAGAGCTGATATGAAGAATTAAAGGCCGACATGCATGAGGCCACTGGAACACGAGATCCTGAAACATCTTTATTGCAATTATGGCTTAAAAAGAGATGATTTTGAAACCACTGGACAGGAAAGTGTGGATGTAGTGGATGCGTTGTATCTGAGCGGGGAAGCAGCCAGTCGTGTCTAATGATGCAATAAGAGATGTGCACTACATTTTCAAAACTCACTAGCTAGGAGATTAGCCAACTTATTAGTCAACTAATAAACAAATATATAAATAGGCTGACCAGACAGAGACACAATAACAGGAGGGTTGTGTGAAATTTATCTAACTATCCATCTATCTGTCTGTCTGTCAGTTGTTCTGTCGTTCTATCTATCTATCTATCTATCTATCTATCTATCTATCTATCTATCTATTTTGTCATTCTATCATTCTATCGATCGTTCTATTGTTCTGTCATCGTTCTATCTATCTATCTATTGTTCTATCGGTCTATCTGACAGTCTTTCTATGGTTGTCTTTCTTTCTATCTTTCTTTTTATCTGCCTGTTTATGTCCATTGTTCTATCTATCATTCTATCAGTCTATCACCTTTTCTGAAAATTTTCATTTATATGAACTTCATTGAATTTCACTTGAATAATTTTTTTTTCTGCTTCACTGAAATCAAATTTTGAATTGCAATTGTGTTTATATAATAAAATCATATTTGTAAAAAAAAAAAAAAAAAAAAAAACAACAACTATAAAAAGGAACGAATTTAAATGAGCATAAAACCCCCAAATCAACTAATCACTTGTTGTCGAACTAGTCAACGATATTGGACGCGTTTTTTTTTCTTTTTTTACAATAAATAAGTGATAAGTTGGGCAGTGCTCAGTGTTTGTCTGTGGATGATTGTGTAACTGTGTTTGTGCCCAGACACCTCTGACTTTCTGACAACACTTCAGAGACACCAACATGCCTCACGTCACACACAGCTCATGCGGTTCACAGGGAGAGGCAGATGCCAATCACACACACTGTCTCCACATACACACTTGTTGTCTCCTCTCTAATAGCTTCCACTGTGCCTTGGTACCCAGAATACACTACTGCTGTTCTCTGTAATGAGTGGCTCTGAGAGGCTGGGACAGGCCAGGTGCTGCCACCATCATATAAACATCCCAGTCATTTTTAAAGTCTTATTTTCCCTATAGGGAACAGTCTTCTGCCTCTCACTTCAAATTTAGTGGGGAAAAAAAAAAAAATTAAATAAATAAAAAAAACATTTGCATACAGTGAAACAAAACTGTAAAAAAGACACCATGAAGCAAACAAACCAGCAAAACTATCTACCGATGCATGTAGCAGAGATATTTGTGGTGACATTTCCAACTAGATTTTATTCTACAATACTGTAAAACTTTCTGAATGTTTTGTCAAAACATCACACTTCTTGCACAAGAAGATCACAATGTGGCAAATTTAAAGGGTAATCAAATTTTGATACAACAAATGAGGTAATTAAACTTAATAAGATGCTATTTTGTCTTTTTTTCTGTCCTTTGAGGAAGTAGAAAGCTGGCAGAGACGGCTGTACGCCTGTCTAAGTTGACTTATGTCTGAATTCATTTAGGTTAATGAGAAAGAAAGTGTTCCAGATGTACCACATTTAGCAACGCGCTGGTTTCACTTTGAGTATACAGGAGCGTTTGAGTCTCAGAATAACTACGCTCACACATAAGCTGAATACGCTTGTCAGTTACTGTTAGAACTGTTCCTGTTGCTAAATACAGTTCTGTTCATACACAGATTTACAACATTGATTTGTTAACCAAAATGATTTGCACCTGAATAAAAAAATATATTTGCTAAAATATGTTTTAAAATATATTTATGTAAATATAGATTCTACCAATATATCTTTTGGCCATTTTTAAAATATTTTAGAAAATATGTTTTATATAGATATTATACTTTATATAAATTTACTTTTTATGTGAACATATTACACACGTGAATAAAAACCAGAATGGAACATTTTACAAAAATATACAATGTTCCAAAAAATGACAATGTTACAATATATAATATTACACATTATTAAATCATTATAAATATAGTTTTGATCTCTAGTATGCTATTTCATCCACATCCATATTTATTCTACAGTAAATGGAAGCAACTGTAAGATTGGAAATTTATTTTCTTGCCCCTGAAATACATTTTGAAATATATTTTGGTATGTCAAGGTTAAAACTAAATACATTTTCCATTTCAAAAAATATGTTTAATTGAGCTTCACTATTTACAACATATATTTAAATATATTTTGGCCAGTTATTTTACTGTGGGTATGAAGAGAAATGCACACAAACACAAAAATGTGACTATTGTGATTATTTGCTGAATAAACAACAGTGTCTGCTTTCTCAGGCTATAAATGGGAGTGTTGTCTAGAAAAGAGCAAGACAAAGAGTCTGAGAATAAGTTGGAGAGCAAGACAAAAGTCCTGCTTAAGTGCTTGAGCCGAGAAGAAAGAAAATAAAACAAAGAACCAGAAAGAGTTGATGAAAACCAGTGGGAGCTGGCCTAAATAGTTTTGAATAAATATTTAAACCTTAAAGACACATTTCAAAGTCTTGAACTTCGCTGTTGTTTTCTGTTACTGTGGTCACGGGCGTTATTCAAGGTTATTGCGAGTTTGGCTTCAGTTAACTGATCATAAAGACAGTGTTTGATCAAATCTGTAATTGTAATTAGAGGAAAATTTGAATGTTACACTGTTGGTAAAAGTTATAAATCGCAAATGCTGTCCTTATGTCAAGAAGCTGAACTGAATGAGATTCTGAATTGATATTTGACGCTACTTATAGTATCACTTGTTTTTATTTTAAGTCATCTGCTTTCATGTGGTTGGCCTTGACCAAATTTTAAGAATATGTGCTTTTAAACACAAGCTGCTGTTATATGCCAGTGTTAGCCTTCAATAAATCATTGTTCAAAGTTTTTCTTTTCATACAGTCTTTCTCTCCTTTCTTCCATATAGAAGATGATCTTATGCCTTCTGCCTCAGAGTAGGCAACGCTGATTATGCTTGGCTTACATCATAAAAGCATCACATTGGTTGACTGACCTTATTTCTCAGTAGAAGCATCCACAAGTGTTGGGCAGTCAATATTATAGTCATCTTTTATCTTGGTTTCATCACCTTGATACGACTGGTTTCTGAGTTAAAGACACTGGAAAGTGTTGGAGAGTGTGCATGCCAGGGTTATGAATGTTTGAAGAATGTAGATAAAGCCAAAAACAAGTAAATAAAGCCTATCTCAGGTTTCTTTGACCAGGAATCTTACATATTTCAAAGCAGGTATCAGTTTAGTTGGTGTGGAAGTTTTTTTTTTTTTTTTGTGGAAATTGTTCCTGAGGTGTCTGTAAATGTCTTATAAATTCATATGCAAGCTAAAGATCTTCTGGTTTGATCCAGGGTTCTTAGTGTTGACTAACACTAATAAAACATTTTTGTTAATTGGGAAAAAAACTGAAATATATATAATATTTTTATTAATACTTAGAATTAGCATTTATTTTTATATTTTCAGTCTGAATTTATATTTCAGTGTAAATATCTCAGTGGTTCTCAACTGGTGGAATGCAACCCATTTTTTTTTTTTTTTTTTTTTTCTCAGAATGTTGGTCTTTTCTTTTTTTATTTAATAAAATCTGTGTTCTCAGGTGTGGTCATGGACAACAGGGAAACAACTATTCTAGGAGCTAAATGTGAATAAAATACAACTACCATATAATTGTACATAGTATAGCAAAAACAAATTTAATTAAAATACATAAAATTCATATGCTGGCATGAACGTCTGTGCAGCCAATCAAACTGATATTTTGGTGCAAATTCATCTTACATTTGGTAGAAATGAATAAAAATGGATCGATGTCAAGGTTACTTGACATGACCTTAGCCCTCTAAAACCACAAACTATACTAAAGAAAATATGATCCAAACTACTTTAAACGTTTTTTTTTTTTTTTTTTTTTTTTTTTTTTTTCTTCTGTGGTGAATTGTTTTTTTATGGTAGTATTATTGCATTTTAGTGTCATTTTTAATTTTGTATTTTTTTTTTTCTTTCTAAAACCAGTTGACAACCATAGCCTTAGTCTGAAGCAAGAGAATAATACAATAACAAAAACATTGTCTCAATATGATTGTATAGCTGTGGCCTCCTCCTCTGCATCAAATCTTTGTTTGTATCTGAAACGATTGCAGGACATTGACAGATAAACAGTTCCTTTCCTCCTCTCAGCGGGTTCAGAGTAGCCCAAAATGAGCCATTGACTGGTAAACCTGGATGCCCTGCTGTGCATTACACCAATGATACTTGACTTGGAAAGTCAAGCGGGTAGGAGCCGTGCCCCCCACTGCCCCAACAGCCACAAGAGCCCCTCAGAGCGGCTACACATGGAGCGATTACACCCTTGTTTAATAAATGCCCCCATTATGGAGCCCTCCTGCATGAGGGCCACCCTACTGGGCCCTGCCCATTCACTCCACAGGCTTTAAATGCGACCTCAGTGGAAAGAAGGAATGCTGGGCGCCAAGTGTCCCTCAAGTGGCAATTATGGCCAATACATGTCTGGGAATTAGAGTCAGACGAGACAGATGAACATAGTGCTCTCAGCACTGAGTCTTTATCATCAGATAGCCACACATATAGAGGCGATTTCCTGGACAAAAAGTCCTTATCTGAGGACTAATTGAAAATCCAAGTCAAGATGGTCAGTTGAGTTCTGAGGTTCTGAGAATATTTGCGATTTTATTTTATATTATTTTATTTTATTCTATTTTATTTATTTATTTATTTTTTTTTCCCAGGATTCATCGATGAATCTTTTGTAACTAACATTATAAACAACTTTGTCACTTTTGATCAATTCACATCCCTGCAGAATATATTTTTTTAGACATTCCTTATGATTAATTAATTTTTTTTTACATAGTTTATTTTTTATTAATTATTTTAATGATATTTTTATAATTAATAATTATTTTTTATTATTTATTATATTGTTAAAAATAAAAATATTATATAATGTATGAAAATAAATATCATTGTACTTTTCCCTTGTGTCTGTCTTGTTGGTTAAGCTAACATGCCTGTTTCAGACATCAGAACACCAGAATCCCATATTGGGTACAAGCTTCCAAAAAACAACAGATGCTGGTGTTTGGTGTTTTCAGCTGGGCTGGAAGAGCCTGTCATCGACTGTGGTGGCTGAAAAGAGCAATTGTTGTTGTGGATGAACAACATCATTTCTGTTATGACAAAACCTCAGCTTCTGTTCCATCTCTCTCTTTATTTCTTGTTTTCAATTCACACTCTCCCAAACTCATCTTTTTTTTTTTTTTTTTCTGGTGAGTGACTGTGTGTGTTTGCGTATGTGAGTGTGAGTTTGTATGTTGAGGGGTCACACAAAGGGGCGAATCACCAGAACTCAGACTGACTGTGAAGTGCTCTCTCTCCTCAGAAACCGAAAGGGAGATGGTTTTCTGCTCTCGACGGGCTGCTTCCTCGCCCTACAGCATCGCGCACGCTGAACCGAGTGTCTGAAATGCTCTGCTTTCGAAGTTTGAGATGACATGAGACGTTCCCCTGCTGAGGTACCGGGGAGACTTGAGTTTTGAAAGCTGCAGTGTGCCGAATGACAAAGCCCGGTCCTCAGATGGCAGAGAACAGAGCAAGCCACCCAAGCCTCCTGCCACTGATTATTTACTGTGTTTTGTGCATCTATCTGTCACCGTGATAGTGTGTGTGTGAGCTCATCCTTTTCCTGCATGATAAAAGCCACTTCCTGGCAATGTTGACCTTGCCCGCTGCTGTCAGTCACACACATAATAAAGCAGCATGTTTTTGTTCTTTAGTTTCTCTGCTGCTGTCACATAATTATAAAGCTTGCAAGGTGAGCACTGTATTACAATCACTCATGCTTCCTATTATTCTTCTTTTAACACTTTTCTGCAATTAATTCTTCTCTAGTTGTTCGTCACACACTATAAAAAGTGAGAAAGTGCAGTTGTTAGCTTAAAGAGCTGTTTGAGTTTTCATTGCTGTCCTACTGTAGTCAGATTGTTTCAGTAATGTTAATAATACTATACTATATACTCTACATAATGTTGAGGTTTTGAAAGAAGTTTATACTTACTAAGGCTGCATTTATTTTAATAAAAAAATTGTGAAATAAAAATACTGCGAAATATTAAAATGAAAAATTAACTGTTTTATATTTGAATATATTGATAATATAATGATATTTTCACACATTTTATTCAACTGCACTTTTAACCCTTTGAGACTTTCTCAAAAGATCAACATACCATTCTGAATTTTGGGGTCAGAAAGAATTTTAGTTTTTAAAAAGGTTTCTTATGCACACCAAGGCTGCATTTATTTGATTAAAAATACAGTAAAAACAGTTATATTGTGAAATACTATTACAATTTGAAATAACTGTTTTCAATTTTAATATATTTCAAAATATAATGAATTTTCATCATTATTACTCCAGTCTTCAGTGTCACATGATTTTTCAGAAATCATTCTAACAAGCTCATTTGGTGCTCAAGTAATTTCTTAATATTGCTTAATAGTGCTGTTTAATATTTTTGTGGAAACCAGTAATTTTTTAGATGTATACAATGTGTGTAAAGTTCAAAAGAACAGCATTTATTTGATTTTATTTATTTGTTTTTTAACATTTAAAATATATTCACTGTCAGTTTTGATAAATTGTGAATGCATCCTTGCGGAATAAAAATATAAATTTTTTGGGGGGAAAAATCTTATTGATTTAACTAAATTTTGATTAATTTACACTATATACAAAATATACATTTTTAAATAATTACAATATATACATTATATACAATAAATAATATAGTATATGAAATATTTCGTATGTAACTTCCTTATAAAATGATGCTCTTTATCAAGACAATTTCATAAATAGTTCAAACAAAAAATATACAAACATTACTTTAGTTTAGCTTTGCATTGATTGACATTGATTGCCAATATTTTCAGGTAATTGGATGTATGCGTACATGATTGTTTAATGATTTTGACATTAAGACCTTAGAAAAAACAGTTACCAGTGTTTATTTGCTTGTAAACACACTTCTATTGTCAATACACTAAGATCAGCAAAGTGTCGAATTTTCACCTAAGCTTTGCAATCAGTCAAAAACCGGTTTCATTGAGGGTCATGGAGATGTTTTTTTTTTTTTTTTTTAAACTAAAATTCAAGACTTTTTGAGTGTGTGTGTGTGTGTGTGTGTGTGTCTTGCCTTTTCTGGCTTCTCTCAGTGGCAGTCGGTGTGTGTAGCTGTGCTGAACTCTGTCATTTCTTCTCAGTTCCCCGTCTCTCTCATTTTATTCTCCGTTGTGCTGGATATTCTCAGGAGCTGTGGAAATCTTGACCCTGTGCTCTCAAACACCTCACCCTGTCACTATCCTGTTCTCTCTCTCATCCACCTCTCCTCTTAGTGGCTCATTCGAGAAGTCCAGGGCTGGAAGCCCCCTTCCCCGAGCGCACATACAGACGCGCAGCCCTGGATTCATCTGCAGGGCCCTGCATGCATGACTGCCCTGCTGACGGCTGACAGGCTTTTTGGGCTTTTATCCGTCATTGTTGCGTCTGTCTATTTTCCTCCTCTCCTCTCTACTCCTGTCCTCTCCTCTCTCCTTCTCTTCTCCTGTCACACCGTCAACAGCTAGACTTCGGTCTGCCGTCCCCTCCTTTAATCCTGCTCTCCAGAAAGCCGTAATTGAGCGAGAGATTCATGCAGGGATTATTGCTGTGATTTGAGGAAGGTGATAGTGCCAGAATTCGGGGAAATTTCAGACAGACTGAAGCATTTTAGTACTGAAAACATGAAAGTGGGAGGGTGAAAGGGAAGAGTGGGTAGATTTGTGATGTATCCAACACAAAAACGTTCCCCTTCAACCCTCTGGTTTGACACGGTCGATACTTTAGTGCATGATGTAGACGGCCAAAGAAATCTATACCCGTCTCTGAGTGCAATACACATAGGAATGAATACAGCCTTTAGAAGGTGATTATTTCACTCCGATGAAGCACCAGAGAGCAATTTGTCTGTTTCCAAAGTGATCGACTTTGTTTATCCTTCGTGTCACATTCTTGACTGCAGCTTTTATACATATGGTGTTCTTTACAAGGTTTTGCTTGCAGATATCTGTTTAGGCCAGATTGATTGAAACCGCTCAACAGTGTCGACTGCATCTGTGTGTTCGAGCAAGCGTTCGTCTCGTTCCGTCCTTTTGATGAAGCCGTGCTGCACGACAGCAGCGTGAAGGCTGATGTTTTCTATTGAGGGTCACAATGTTGCTTTGATCAGGTATCAAATAATGATTTAGAGTTAAGCTCCGGTGTAGATTTGAAGGTCCTGCTGATGCATTGAGCAATGTTCAAGAATTTATGCTCTGTTCAAACATTTGGAGAAAGAAATTAATAGTTTTATTTAGCAAAGACACATTAGGTTGATCAAAAGTGACACAATGCTGTTGCACAATGCTGTTCAGTGCTGAACTTTATATTCATCAAAGCATTCTTCAAGTCAAGTACTTTATTGTCATTGTGTAACACAACAAAATTTCTCCTTGTGACCCCAAAGTGCATGTATAATAAGACAATACAAATGGTTAAAAAAAACACACTCAGTAGTTAATAAATATAAAATAGTTAATAATAAATAACTGGATAGTTATCATAGCGATACAATAATAATTCAAATATAAAGGAAAGTTATAAAATAATTGTAAAAAATTTCAAATTACGTGGAGTATGGCAAATGCCAAATACAGTGTTTATATTGAAGTAGCCGACACTGTTATAATAGCAACATTATTGAACTTCTTATTGAGCAGCAAGTCACACATTGCCATCTTAGATTATTTTACACGACCAGACAGAGAGATATCAGAGTTCATCAGAATTATTGCTGTTGGAAAAAAACTGTTTTTGAGTCTATTTGTGCGTACCCGGAAGGATTTCAATTGCCTTCCAGATGGGAAGAGCTGGAACAAACTATAGTTAGGGTGAGTGATGTCCTTGATGATATTATTCGCCTTTCTCAAACAGCGGGTTTTATAAAGGTGATCAAGTGATGGTAGGTTCATACCAACAATGTCCTGTGCTGTTTTTACAACCTGCTGCAGGGATTTTTGGGCAGCTTTGGTACAGCTACCATACCAGGCTGTCATACAATTAGTCAATATGCTCTGTGTAGTGCATCTATAAAAGTTGACCATCAGCTTCTGAGGAAGATTTGCTCTCCTTAGCTTCCTCAGAAAGTAGAGGCGTTGTTGTGCTTTGCCAACTATACATGCAGTGTTATCACTCCAGGAAAGATCCTCTGTGATGGTAACTCCCAGAAACTTGTAGCTGTGTACTCTCTCCATGACCTCATCTTTGATCATTACAGGGCTGTGGGTGATCTTTTTAGTGGTCCTAAAGTCCACAATAATTTCTTTGGTCTTCCTGATGTTTAAGACCAGGTTGTTTGTATCACACCACGCTGTCAGGTTCTGAATCTCCTCTCTATATGCAACTTCATTGTTGTTAGTTATGAGCCCAATGACAGTTGTGTCATCTGCAAATTTAACCAGAATATTAGAATCATGGGTAGCTTGACAGTCGTGGGTAAAAAGTGCATAAAGGAGGGGACTTAGTACACACCCTTGCGGTACACCAGTGCTCAAAGTTAAGGTAGAGGATATATACTTATCCAACCGCACTGACTGAGGGCTGTTGGTAAGAAAGTCCAATAACCAGTTACATGTGGAAGATGTTAATCCTAGAGCATGAAGTTTGTTAATCAGCTGGCTTGGTACAATGGTGTTAAATGCCGAGCTGTAGTCAACGAAGAGCATCCTGATGTATGTGTTGGGCTTTTCCAGATGTGAAAGAGCAGCATGCATAGCTACACAGATGGCATCCTCAGCTCATCTATTTGCCCGATAGGCAAATTGATTTTGATCTCAATCAACTGGTATAGAGTCTTTGATTTGAGTGATTACTAGTCGTTCAAAACATTTTGCAATGACAGGAGTGAGAGCAGTCGGTCGATAGTCATTAAGACGTGTTATCATGGCTTTTTTTTGGGACAGGCACGATAGTCGTGGATTTCAGGCACGTGGGAACTGTACCCGAGGAGAGGGAGAGGTTAAAAATGTTTGTAAACACCTCTGCCAATTGATAATACCAACATTGATAATAATAAGAAATATTTTGAGCACCAATTCAGTATATCAGAATGATTTTCTGAAGGATCATGTAACACTGAAGACTGGAGTAATGATGCTGAAAATTCAGTTTTGCCTCACAGGAATAAATTACAGTTTTAAATATATTCAAAAAGAAAAAGTTTAAGTAATAAAAATATTTCAAAATATTACTATTTTACTGTATTTTTCATAAAGTAAACCCAATAATCTTGGTGAGCATAATAGTCTTCTTTCAAAAACACAATAACTGAATTTAATAACTCATTCATTTAAATATCATTTGTATCACAAAACTTATGAATCAGATTGAATATTGCCATGTAGATACAGAACTGCTTTCCATATTAACAGTGTTGTTGTGGAAAACGGACAACTACTCATGTCAAAGGGATAGTTCACCCAAAAATGAAACAGTTGCTGGTAGCCATTGACTTCCATAGTATTTTTTTTTCTCCACACTATAGAAGTCAATGGCTACCAGCAACTGTTTGATTACCAGCATTCTTCAAGATATCTTCTTTAGTGTTCAACAGAAGAAAGATATTCATACAGGCTCGGCACAACATGAGGGTGAGAAAATGATGATAAAGTTTTAATTTTGGGGTGAACTATCCCTTTAAATGTCAATATTCATGCTATTTACATTAAGATATTGCACATGAAATTCTAGAGTGTATGTCAGTCTGTTATTTTTGATGTTGAAATTTGCTTAAAAACGTACCCGATTTATATTGAGTTTGAGACATAGTGGACATGGCGTACAGGTAACACTTTGCCCAAAACATTCAAATGAAACCTAAATTGTTTATACACTGGAGCTCCAAAGTACCATTAAACTTTGTTATTGTGGACTTCTGCCATTTTTTGGCAGACGAGCGCTTGATTTCCCAAAGCCTATTACAATGGAGCGACAAATGCAATTAGCAACTTCTTTTCGCCTGAACTTGCCGTGTGCACCAGGAATGAAACTATGCCAGTTAGCTTTGACTGTAATCGTGTTACACCACCTATTTATGCGTGAAAACCGGTAAAACACAAAAAAATAAGGTGAAATTATATGACAAACATTTAATTGGAGACGGACCGGATCGTTTAAAGGATATTGAACTGCAGTGTGTACAGTTTTCGGTGTAATCAGTTTAGATATTAGAAGCATGTGGGTTGTACATCAAACCCTGTAGGATTTAAACGGCTTCCAAATCTGCAAAGGGATGTTGAAGTTTATTTCCTCCGAAGTTTATAAGCTGCTTAAAGCCTTTAAGGACTTTAGCATGGGCTGCCATAGAAACATCAGCCTTGGAGACAAGCCTGACTAGCTGCCACTGAAACTCGGAGGAAAGTGTGTGTGTAATAGAGCTAAGTGTGAAGCTAAGTGTGTCCTAGTTTTTCTACTGGCTAAGGTAAACCATCTTGGTTGTTGCATGTCCATTGAAGTTGTAGCAGCAGTTCTATGAATATAATTTGTGTCACATCAGAGTTTGGTTTTCCGGGAAAGGTCTTCGGCTATACAAGGATGTTGAAACCCACAAGGTATTGTGTAACGCAGCTTCGTTTTTTTTAAATATTATTTTTAGAGGGATATTTTCTCAGGTTCTCCACTCAAAGAGTTATCTTTCATTCATCTGCACACAGGGACTTCATTTCCTTCTAGAAATATTCTGCATTTGAAATGCTTCCTGTGACCATCTGATCTACTACATCATGTTGTTGTGGAGTTAAGAGCAGCTTTCAAAAGGAAAGATGGATTGTGACCCTCTCCAGGGGTGTGTTGGGTGATATTACCCTCATTATTGCCTGTCTCGATGCCTTCCAGACCTCCACCGCCCACCCGAGTCCACTACTGGAGGCCGAATGGCAACCTCAAACAGCCTCAGCTTGGAGTCTTACTGAACCCAACCAAAACGAATCGGTTGTATCATCCCCGGCTCTCCATCATATTGGTGAATTTAGACGTTTAGACCTAGTTTTTATGGTCTACATCTTTCCCTCTAAATGTTAGAGGTTAGATTTTCAGTTTTCTTATGTTGTTGAGTGAATAACATGACAAATCTTTCAAACATTTGATGGTTGGATTGATATGGTCACATTTTATAGCTCGATTCCAGGTTTTTCATATTGTTTTTTTTTTATTTTTTTTTTTAGGGAAAATAGACAAAAACCACATTGTACATCAGATTTGCCCTACGAACACATAGAACATAAATGTAATTTTATTCATAGCATCTCATCTTTCTCTTGTATTGAATTGTGTATTTGCCGGCTATCCACTCTCCTGAGGCACAAGCAAATATGCACTTGTCAGCTCCAAAGTGCGTTTTTTACTTTCCTCATCCATATGATACCCAGACGATAGCGTAAGCTTCTCATTGTCGTATGTGTGTTTTTCCAAATCTCTCCCCAGACTAATAACCTGATGCTGTATTTCCAGTTTTATGAGTCCTGGTAGGAGTGAACGGCGGATTTAGTATCGTAAAGAATGTGTAATGTATGATTTGTGGGTGTAATGAGCAAGAAGTGGGGCTCTGTGAGCAAAAACACCCTCTGCGTGCTTTTGATTGATTAGCGAGGGTTGTAACCAGCCAAATGTATTCACGCCTGCCCTAATGCTATGGATTGTGGACCGGGATATTAGCCTGTATGCATTACAGTGACACATTCACCTCAGCCAGCTCAATAAATCTTACTGCGTGGGGAAAGAATTCAGAGGAACCATTTTCTGCCTCTCCATTTCTTTCTCCCTCTCTTTACAGGCACAAGTAATGTCTGGAAGGTACAGAGAGGGTTTGCACAGGAGATCTGAAGCGAAAGACATAAAGACTGAGACACCACAGGGTGGGGCCATAGAACCTCCACTACTTCACTTGACTCCATAGATCTTTTCCAAATCTAGTGAACTTCCTACCTATACATCATTTTAAGACATCATATGTGCTCCCAATGGGAAGGCTGTTCCAAAAGTTAGATACCAATTTCTAAGATACCTCAGTTTGGTCCAGTTTAAGGCAGCATATATCTTTTGCAGAGAAAAAAAAATCCCAGGATGCACAGAGTTGAGCACCATAAGAGATGTGAGAGTGTGTATGTGTTGTAATTCAGTGGTCTATGGACAGTTATTCCTATATCTTTTCCAAATCTAGTCTTATTATTCTGGGGAGAGATATAGGAAGCTAAACAAAACAAAAAACAACAAAAACAAAAACAAACAAACAAAAAAGTAAAATAAATAAATAAAAATATTTGTTTGTAATTTATTAGCTTTTTTGTGAGGCCATCAGGTTGTATTGTTGCTTTTTGAATGCCCTAATCTAATTGGTAGGTTGCACCAACTGTCATAGCTTTTGATCAAAAACTGAATGTTTTGCCAGTAATTCTTGCCACTAAAAGTCACATTTTGAAGCAAGAGCCATTTGAATATAAATTGCAGCAGTACTAATGCATCATATCATGTGCAAGTTGATAATATATATGTGTGTGTGTGTGTGTGTGTGTGTATATATATATATATATATATATATATATATATATATATATATATATATAGTGCCCACCTGGAGGGCAAAACGAAGCTTTGCTTCACTGAACGGCAGTTATTTTTACGCAGTTTGCATTAAGTAGTAATGTAGTAAAATGCAGATCTTAAAAGGCGAAATTCAGTAAACACCTTATTGATTATGTATATTTTGTACTGGCAAGCAGATGAAGCCAGAATATAAACGCAATGTGCAAGGTTTCACGTTAAATGGTTTCCCATAGAAAACCATAAAACACTGAACCATTAAGTGGATTGTGTTTATATTCCAGCCTCATCTGCTTGCCTATGTAAACTATGCATCATGAATATAGAGAATATTACTGAATTTCTCTAAATTACTTTGTGTTTTTATAACGTTTTATCGCACTGTTTAATGATTCAAATATTACCGGGGGTGCTTAATATGGATTGCAAATGGCCAAAACTTGCATTTTGTTCTCATACCTTTGTTTTATTCTTTTGAGAGGTGATCTAAATATTTGCGGCTGTGAAACAGATGGAAAATTGACAGGCTTGTCCTGCAGTTCTATGAATGTTTTGCCCTCCACGTCTTCGAGCCGGTCACATGACTGAAAGCTATGAACAGGTTCATATGCATAATGCTATTATTTGTCTCTTTGTCGCCATTCTTGACAACCACATTACTTCACCATAGGTCACTTGTGGACACTGCAAATCGATGTGTGAATGCTCCTTTAGAAGGTACAGTAACTGGCTATGTACATGCTAGATGGCAGCTCACTAGGTTTTTAACAGATTGTGGTCACACTGCTAGCAAGTAAGTAGAGTGTCATACTCTCACGCTCATACTGTACCGGAATTACTACACTTGTATGCTTAGAGGTTTAAACAAAGTCCCTAAAAGCATGAGTTTGCGTGGGAGTGTATGTTAACCTCATGCTCACATCGCTTTCTGGCCCTTTAATCAAATTTGTGCAAATGACACATTAGATATTCGGAAAACATGATTGCAGTCTATTTCAGAGATAGAGGAAATCGCAACGAAGGCACACTCGGAGATGGGCATTTAGCGTATCGCGTGTCATTTGTTTGGAAACATATATTACATTAGAGGAAGTGGGCTGATGATATTTCCTGCTGCGTGGGAGCTTTATTGAGCCCTGGGGCAACATGTGTTGAGTAATTGAGGCACTAATGTAAATAACGACTCGGATAGAAGATCAATCATTGGCCGGTACTGAACTTTAATATTGGAGTGAGGCGTGAGCCCTGTATAACACAGATATGAGACATTATCAGCATTCCCTAAAGATACTCTTATAGACTTATAGCAGGGTGTTTATGTAAAGCCCATACAGTCATTGCCAAAAATATCAGCACCCTTGGTAAATATGATAAAAGAAGGCTGTGAAAATTAATCTGCATTGTTAATCCTTTTGATCTTTTATTTTAAAAAATTCACAAAAATCTAACCTTTCATTGGATAATAAGAATTTAACCTGGTGAGGTTAGAGAACACCTGACAAGAGATCAGAGACCATTCCTTCATCCAGAATCACTCCAAACCCTTTAGAGTCCCAGCTCCATGTTGGTGCTTCTTCTCTTCAGTTCACCTCACTCATTTTCTATAGGGTTCAGGTCAGAGGACTGGAATGACCATAGCAGAAGCTTGGTTTTGTGCTCAGTGACCCATTTTTGTGTTGTTTTTGAGGTTTGTGTTGGATTATTGTACGGTTGGAAGATCCAAACATGGCCCATTATAAGATTTCTAACAGAGTCAGTCACTTATTGATTTTTTTTTTTTTTTTTTTTTATCTGTTGGTATTTGATAGAATCGATGATGCCATGTGTCTAAACAAGATGTCCAGGACCTCCAGCAGAAATATAGGCCCACAACATCAAAAATACAGCAGTATATTTCATTGTACACATGGGGTACTTTTTATCCCTGTGTTCACCAAACCCATCATGAGTGTTTGCTGCTAAAAAGCTCATTTTTTTAGTTTCATCTGACCATAGAAGCCAGTCCTATTTGAAGTTCCAGTCGTGTCTGATAACTGAATATGCTGGAGTTTGTTTTTGGATGAGCTAGAATTTTTCTTGAAACCCTCCCAAACAACATGTGGTGATGTAGGTGCTGTTTGACAATTTTTTTTTTAAGGTTTTCTGACCCCGAGACTCAAAAATTTTCTGCAATTCTCCAGCTGTGGTCCTTGGAGAGTCTTTAGCCACTCAAACATTGCACTCAAACAGTTCATTAGGTTAGATTTTTGTGAATTTTTTTAAATAAAAGATCAAAAGGATTAATAATGCAGGTTTATTTTCAGAGCCTTCTTTGATCATATTTACCAAGGGTGCCTATATTTTTGGCCATGACTGTATGTTGTATATGGTTTATGTAAATGCTCTCTCCTACTCTCTTCCCATCCGGCTCTGAACTCTTGACCTGTTCTTGCTCTTTTCTGCTCATTTTCTCTCTCTTTGACATTGAAATTGCAAATGAGTGTTAATATGTCAATCTTGCATGTTTTCTATAGAGAATCAGAAGAGATCGCAACAGGATCTGAAACTGTGTTGAGATCTGCCAAAATGCTCTCAATATAATGTTCTCAATATGAACTCAATCATTTCTCATTACTTTTTTTCCAAGATAAAATTATTTGATCTTATTTGAATTATCTACATTAATTTTATTGCTCTGTACTTTATTAAATTTGACTATTATATTATCAATCATGGTCAAACCCATTATTATAGAAAGAAAGAAAGAAAGAAAGAAAGAAAGAAAGAAAGAAAAAGTTTTCATATTATATTCCCTGAAAATATTTGTTTTTGTTATGTGCATAAAACTTAAAAGTTATGCTTTTACAAATTGTAGAAAGAATTGAAAAATCAGTCCTGTTTTTCTACTATCTTGTAAAACAATATTACTCACCAAGGGTGTTTATTTGTCCTATTTTCTTATACATTTTCATACACACACAAACACACACACACACACACACACACACATACACATACAACTTCCATCTGAATATATTTAAAAATGTAATTTATTCCTGCAGAATTTTCAACAGCCATTTCTCTGGTAATAATCTTAATCTCTTAATCGTAATCTTAAAACTGTTTTACTGTATTTTTGATCAAATAAGTGCAACTTTGGTAGCCATAAGATACTTCTTTCAAAAACAATAATTATTTCTCTGTTCGTGTGTGTGTGTATATATATATATATATATACATACATACATACATACATACACACACACATATATATATATATATATATATATATATATATATGCTTCACTGCATTGTGTTGCTTTGTTTTTATTTACATTCTGTTTCATTCTGAATTTCATCAGATTGAAGTAAAATGAGTTGCAAACACCATTTCATGTTGGCTTAAAGTCTCCTGAGCTATGAAAGAGCAACCTCTGAGCAATAAAATGTTCCACTGGCATAAACAAACACACGCGCGCGCACACACACACACACACACACACACACACACATACACATACACAAAGCATTGAAGACAAACAATCTTTCTATTCCACTGTCGTATCAACATTATTTAGAGCTGAGCAACAGTGAGAAATGCCCCAGATATGATCAGCCAATGGCCGGGCGTCTATCAGCGGGTAGTGCAAATGCAGGGAATTATAAATAACACAGGCAGGGGATGCGGGAAGAAATAGCTCCCAGTAAACAGATAATAATTATGTAAATGTTGTTGGACCTCGGGACTTAGTGAGAAATCTGTAACCGAAGCTCCATAACAGCAGAGTATGCAGATAGTCGTTTTAATTTACTCTCTGCTTAACTCAGATAAACTGTCTTAGCTATCTACCAATGCTAAAAAGATATTCCGTCACGACACCCAGTACTGAGTAAGGTGTGTTTTTGCGACCAAAGAAACTGATTAATGCTCATATGATGTACTGACCTTGCCAAAAATGTCTTGAAATTCGATTTTCTTGCAGTTTTTGAAATGTTTTAAGATTTATAACACGTAACTGGTTTAATCTATTTCCAAAAGCTCAAAACTGAGGTAATAATCCTTCCTCTCTCAGAGCAACGAGAACTTGCACAACTTCCTAGCAGCATCTGTGTCCCGCCATATTTGCAGTTTTAAGCTGATTTGTCTTAATTGCAGAATCTGATGTGTTAGATGGGGAGTTAATTATCCGAGCACTGCGTGCTGGTGCGCACGATGTCGCACATTCACTTTACAGCCGCTAACAGTCCCCAGCTATACGCCAACTTCTCCTCATGCCACAGACTGCTTTTCGCCAAGAAAAATGGGCACCGCTCGTCCAAAAATAACGTGATTAATGAGTCCGCCCAGGCTGATGTTCTTATGACTGTCATTCAAGAAGAGATTGTCCCGCTAAGATGAAGGGTAACATTTTCATTCAGCCGTTTGAGATCTTCATCATTAGTGGAATATTCTGGGTTCAGGGAAAGTTAAGCTCTATCCATCTGATGTAGGCCTAATGTTTAGCACAGAAAATTATTTTGAATCGAACCTGTACTGTTTGGAACTATTTTCGCTGGAGAAATAAGAGTAAAAACAGTCAATATTGACAATATTTTAAAATAAAAGTCACTTAATGTTAGCTTATTGTGTATTGAACTGTTGTATAAAATCACAATCAATATCTCTGTTAATATAATAATTGGTCATGTGACATTGCTTAACTATATGATATGTTATCAGAGCCGATCCTCCCTATACGTAAAATACGCAAGCTGCGTAGGGCCCCTGAAACACCAGGGGGCCCCCTTGCTCTCAATGATGACTTAATTTTAGTTTCGTTTTTGAATTTGGCCAGTGGTTATGAAAACATGAATGATCATTTCTTTTAATGCGCTTTTAATGCAGTGTGCTGTCGCCCTTTCTACGTACCTTTAGCGTACCAAGCCGCGGAAGAAACACTGTTTCTCAAGCGCTTTCCGTGAGCGTGTTTTGAGATGGAGTGAAATACAGACAAATGCATTTCATTCATTCATTCATAACCGCAAAACTCAGTTTTGCGTAGGGCCCCCAGAAGTCTAGGATCGGCACTGTATGTTATAGCCTATAAAAAAAAAAAAAAAACGGTAAGACATGCAGGGACATTTTTACCCCATATCTTGAAATTTTGGTACATTTTTTTTTTTTTTTATTAATTTCATGGCACTTTTGCCACAACACCCTGTTCATTGCCTGAATACTTTTTCAAAGCCTGCTTAAAGTGAAACATAGCAAATGCCGCTATCTAAATAATTTTCTGTGGCATCATTTTCCAGATGTTGTAAACTAAGCTGAACTTTTGAATCTGTAACATTTAATAGCTTTTTAAATTCTTAAAGACCTCAATCTCAGATAAAAGGATTATAATTTTGGCATGCCGTCTTTTCTCTCTGTTTATTTCTCTTTCTTCCTGTCAGTTCGTAACAGGATTAAGCATCTTTTTCTCCAACCTTGCCTCTTTTACCTTCTCTTTGCCTTAGGGGCCATCTGTATGGAAATGCACTCTTTACACGATTGAAGGAATTTCTTTTCAGCCATATGAGGTCGGACGATCTGTATTTCTCTCTCTCCTCCTCCACGCCAGATCCTAATCGTTAGCCTCTTAGCTTTTTTTTTTTTTTTTTCTCCTGAGCAAGCTAAACAAATTGATGTCCACACACTTGATGAAATAGACCCCCGGGAGAGTAAATAACCACAGCACAATCTCACTCTCGAATCTCCGGTAAACATTCCAGGGAATATATCCTTTTTTTAGACAAATTTATTCATAAGCCTTCTCGCTAACCCATAGTTTTGTTGTCGATGCCTCTTGAAAATGAGGCCCGGTTCTACACTGGTGCAACACGCATACGGGGCACGAAATTATGTTGTATGTCCCTCTGACTTCTATGCTAACATGTTTACTGGACCACATTAGCGTGATTAGCCTTTGCGCGAGCGTGGTTAGGCTAATGCACAAGCTGTCCCTCGTTATGGCGCTCGTCGAAGGCAAAGCGGTGGCGCTTAATTGGCTGGCAATGTTCCACATGGATGAGGAGGGACTTGCTGGGCTTCTGTCACTTTTCCCTGATAAAGACATCATGGCTAATGGATGTCACAGCCAAAAACCTGCGGTTGGCATGACAAATAAAGCCATTATCTTCTCCTACTGGAGCGGCCATTTTGATTGATTCTACTGAGAAAGAAAGAGTGCATGTGTCTTTGTGTGCGGGGAGAGGTAGAGAGACGGAGAGCATGTGCTGTGGTTTTCCAAAGGTCTTTGTTTTGATGACCTTCTAAATCCTATCAAAATGCAGCTGGTCAACATGCCTGTTTGCGCAGGCCCTGCTGCCGATATAGAAACGCCTTTCAACAGATGAAATGCAGTCGGAGCCTGAGGCTATGAACCACGTCTGGTGCTGTAACAGAGCTTTTAGTGGGCAGCCTTTGAATAACAGACTGAATCGAAGATGTGAAGTGTTTTTCTGCCACCAGGGGGCAGCAAACTTGTATGTTATAAAGGCTGGACTGGTTTTGCACAGAAGATGAACACAGAGGACGATGTTGTTCTGTAAGACAGTATATGATTTTGTGTTTTTCCTCCCTTTTCTTCTTTCTGTTACATATTTTTAAAACACATATTTACTCTTGCAACATGAGTTAGTTCATTTAGTGATTTTTTTTTTTTTTTTTAAGCAACTCAAGTTCAGTTAATCTTATTTTGCACACATGTGAAGGACCAGCTTGTTATAAGACTGCTTTTTTGAAACAATTCGACAACAAGATCTTCTCCATGTCGTCTCATTACAGCTCTCATGATCCGAGCATGTTTCAGTTCGTAGGCTATTGTGCGGGATCTGCACATCATAATGAAAATTAAAGTCGGTTGTCTGGGGAAATGGGGAACCCCAAAGTCTCATAATTAAGAAATGGGAGACATTTAGCACAGATGAAATTTTAATGGCGTGTTAATAATTTAACATGGCAGATGGATCCGTTCTGCCATACCTACACGGAGCGCTCAGTCACTCTGTGGTGCGTACGGAGGACATTTCTTTGTCTGGAGTTGTCACTCAAGTCATTGTCTTGTCTTTAGATTCCTTGGCATTTTTTGTATTAACCGTGATACTGTGTATCATTAAGATACTATTATAGTTTTTTTATTGGTATTTTGAATTAGTTTTTTTACTGTCTTATTTACATGTTTTCCTTTAATTTTAAAGTTTTAGTTTTTAACTTTGTCTATATACAGTAGTTTTTTATTTAGTTTCAATTTTAGTTTTTTATTATATATAGTTATTTTAATACATCAAGTTAAACTAAATGAAGTAAATAACATTTTTATTGTTTTTATTAACTATAATAACCCTGGTACAGAAAACTCCAGAGTATTTTTTGACATATAATTTATATGCCAACAATTTTTGTTTTGGTTTGGTTTGGTTTTCCAAGTGCAATTTCTTGCTGCAAAGTTAGTACCAATTATAAATGTTTATAATAATAATAATAATAATAATAAGAAGAAGAAGAAGAAGAAGAAGAAGAAGAAGAAGAAGAAGAAGAATTAGAATTTATATGTAATACATTATTAAATATTTTATATTAAATAAAATTTATTATTATTATTATTATTATTATCATCATCATCATCATCATCATCATCATCATCATATATTAGCTAGCTAATTTCCCAGCCTGACCATCTAATAAGTCCTCAAAATTCTTCTAAAATCAGGAAACCTGACCAGTCGGGAAAACCAAATAGGACCAGCTATTTTTATCAGCCCATGTACCTTATGTAATTCGGCTTGAAATGTAATCAGCACTGCTTGAGTTAGGCTGTTTGCTCTCTTTAGTTTAGGATTGATTTGGTAATCTCAAGCAAAACTTTTCGAGATCAACAGCTGCTTGACAAGACTTTGGCCAAAGGTCAGCGTTGCTGTTGCCCTAATGTTGGCGAGAAGCTTCAGACATGCTGTGTTAATTGGACATTTTGCCCAGCCTTAAAGGCTATTTGCTTTCTGCTTTGATGAAGCTGCATTTGTCAATAGCATCAATGATTCAAGACAACTAAGACTGAAAGTGTTGCCAGGCATCTTTTGGAACCAGCCATGCAAGACTGAGAAAGTGAGAGAGGCAGGCTGAGCTGCAAAACAGGCATAAGAGTGAGAAGAAAAACGGACAGATGCATCGGGTATGCTCTCTGAACACTCCTCCTCTTCCTGGCTGTTCAACTCAGCGGGGTTTGTGCCCTGTGCTGCACTGTACGCATGTATTTATCTTCACAATATACACTGTCATTAAGAAGCCTGCCAATTAGACACACGCGCACATGGATGTACTCATGCACACACTTACATGCATGCATCTGCTCTCTGAGCAAATATAAACACGTCTGTGTGCACATGAGAGGACGGAAATCAGATTTCTGGCTAAATCGAGTTTGGGCGAATGTGATTTGGGCGGTGCAGGAGTTGAAAGGCTTGAGTATGTGTTGGTGTGCATGCATTCGTGAGTGAGGAAGTTATTGCATTAGGTGCAGTAACTCCAGCTCTACAGGGATTATGGGTATTCTGAGAGTCTCAGCTGTTTGGAGGTTGTAATATTGTTCTTTTATAGGCATGTTTCCATTGCATTCAACATCGTGGCCCCAGAGGATTTGTGTATGTATGGTTACATGTTGTATAGATGTCCTTTATAAGGCTGCGTACATTAGCAAAGCATATCCAACAACCTATAGTAGCTTTGTTTGAAGTAGTGTGTTTGTATTGTTGCTCACAGGGTGACGTCTTTACCAAGATGACGAAAGTTGGTTTTCTGATCAGACAAGTACTTTCTTTTTATATCTCTCTTCTTTTCTCTGTCCAAACCACATCTGCTTTGCTCTGCAACAATACTGGGAAGTAACTAGTGGCTAAAATTTGCAACATCAGTTGGTTTGTGTTGACACCACACCTCAGATATGTTTCCCCAATGAATAAAAAGCCCAGTTATCAAAAATTCAAGGAAAGTTAACAAGATTATGAATAATTCAATAAAAAGGAATTTGAGATTAGCCTTTTTCATCTGATGTTGTTTGATTGATATTGTTTGTGGTCTTTGATTTGATGGAAAAACAGATGTATTTAGAGATTGTTAAATCATGTTAAATAAGAATAACTTATTGGTTAGTTGAACTCAGAAGGGTTTTTTTTTTTTTTTTTTTTTTTTTTTTGTCAAGTCTATGGAGAAAAGCACATAGTTGTCATTTTGCTGCACCCATAAGGTGCATCCTATCTTTTCTATAACAGGATTTTACAGATGAAAGTTAACAATCATAAGTAATTCAACAAAAACAAACAAACAAATAAATAAGTAAAAGTTTAGACTTTTTATGTGATGTTGGTAAACGCATAGAAATATCGCTTGTATTGGACTAATGGTTGTAAGACAAACACTGAAGAGGATCCATTGGGGCCGAAACGTTTGTTTTCTTTTGCACTATATGCAGATTACTTTAATTTGCATATATTTACACCTATAAACTAATTAAGAAGAACTTAATTAACCACTTATATATATTACTTGTAAATGACTATACTGTACACATTAAGCTTTTTAGAAAGAAAGTATTCGAAGAAATGACACAATTCACCTTTAACTACTTTATATTGAGTTGAGATGCTACAGTTTCACCAGCACTAATCTGGTTTAGAAATAACTGCCTTTAATATGCAGCTAACAGATGTCTAGACCTTAGGAGGCACCGGCACATTTTTATTTATTTGAGTTGACTGTGTTTGCTTATTTTTCCAGAAGGAGGCTTTTCACACCGATTGTGGAGGATTAGAGACCGGAGATAGCCTTTTATAGTACCAACAATCGGTACAGAGAGAGAGAGTGCATGATAGAGGATCCATTATCAGGATCTGCCTGACAATGAGTCCATCAAGCAAAAACATCAGCTCTGACAAAGCTAAATTACACCGAGAGAGAGGAGTGCTCCCTTACCCCATGTGCACATTGCTTTCAATTATGCTGCTTGCCCAATTTACGGCTGATTTCAACAGGGCTTGGCCTGGCCAGATGGTCTTGCTGTAAACTCTATTTCTCATTTAGGATTCATTCGCCAGGCCACAGCATTTGTTTAGCATCTAATGGAAAAGCTCATGCTTTTTTCCCCTTCCAACACGTGTGTGTGTGCGTTATATTCTATTCTATTCTATATATTCTATGCGTTATGAATGAATGCATGCATGTCATTATACACACTTTCATATCGACACCTCGTTCCTTTGTTTTGATGCGCTAGGTTTTACAAGGCCAAAGCTCATCGATGTGTGATCTGTGCCCTGAGAAATACGAACCCCCTCTGCTCTTATGCTATCAAAAATGAGAGAACAGTTTAGCAGATGCTCTCGCCTCGCCTGCCTGAGTTCCACAGACCCAGTGAGGAGATGAGCGTTTTCTGGCTAAACTCTTGCTAACTGTCCTTTTCGATGGTACAGCTGTCATGCCGCATGGACACAGAACCCATACGTCCAGTAAATAGCCATTCCTGCAGAACCGCATTTCTGCAGAAAGCCTGTTTTCAGACTGGATGTTGTCATTAGCCAGGTTTCCATTCACTTCTAATGTAAACTGGCAATATATTTCTATACATTTCATAGACGATGGTAATTCAAAGTGCTTTACATAAGCAATTAAAAATGATAAATAAATGTGCATAAGAAATGTAAAAAACAAAAATAATATTATAGATTTTTTTTTAATAATTTTATACTATTTCAGTACAATTTTAAACTATAAAAATTGTACATTTTATAAAAAATAAATATTTCTCTCGAACATGAAATGGAAATGCTATTTAAATGTTATTTTAAATGTTTTGCAAGTTTTTTTTTTTTTAAATAAAAATAAAATAAAAATACAAAAAAATTTAACAGCCCCCCCCACACACACTCTCTGTTTATTTATTTATTTATTTATTTGCTTGCTTGCTTTTTGAATTTCTGAATTGTCCAAATATGGTAAATAGTGCCAAAAATAAACACTTATTGGTAGCTAATGCACTGTAAAAATCAATGTTGCAATTAAAACAAAGATTGTTGGATTATTGGAATACGTACAAGAAAATACTGTTTCAGTTTTTCTATACTTCAAAATTTCATGTTTAATTTAATGTGTTATTTTTCATTTCTTTGTAATTGCTTGTAATTGTTTCCCTACCAAATGTTTTTCCTATCTGGTCTCATGACAAAAACGTACCTCTGGGAACTTTTTCTATATGATTCGCTTTCCAGACGTTAGCTTGCTTGGTAGCTCAGCCGGCATGGAATTGGACTTAGGATGCGGAATCCTTGGGTACGAATCCTGTCAAAAACGACTCACAATGAAAGAGCTGAAAGATGAGAGATCGAAAAACAATCTAAAACAGCATGCTTGCGGTTGTGTTTTTACGTCACATTTGCTTTTGTTCATTCTATTGGGTAGATTTAGGTGTAGTGCAGATGGTAGGTTATTTTAAAACATCATGGTTCATTAGAGTTATAGCGCCACTCAACGGACATTTCAAGTCAGAACTGCAGTGACGCCTACAAAACCAACGTCACATAAAACGTACCATATATACAATCATCTGTTCCGGGGGGAAAAAAACAAATACCCTTTTAGCGCCACTCAGTGGACATTTCACATCGAATATGTCACGAAACGTACATGGTGGTCAGAGGTGTAAAGTATTGGAGTAAATGTAACTAATTACTGTACTTGAGTATCTTATTGGATACTTTGTAGTTTTACTGAGTATCAAAGATATTAGCAACTTTTACTCCCTACTTCACTACATTTTTGAATGAGTATCTGTACTCTTTACTCCACTACATTTGAAATGAGTGTTGCAGTTACACATTACATTTTGCATGGCACCCAGCTTTTCTGCAGCAGTTTATTTCTGCTACAAATGATGTGATATTGCCAACTACAGAGCACTGAAAGTACTATATCTTGTGTGTTTTGCCCTTACTCACCCAAACTTGAAAACAAGGCTACTTTACATGAATGCGAGAGCCTTAGCAAGTAGTTGTGAATCACAGGTGTTTTATATATAAGGACATGACTGCAGCTGGCAATGAGGCCAAAACCAGCACATCCAGTGCAAGAAGACTTTGACTTTTTAATTTTATTTAATTTTATTTTTATTTTCATTCATTTTATTTATTTATTTATTTATTTATTTGCAATTTTGAGGTGTTCAGTTTCATTTTGGTTTTAGAAAATAAACGTGATTGCTCTCCTCACAAATAAGCTCTTTCTTGTTTGAGTTACATGTTCTCTGTGCCTTGTCTTGGACTTTTATGTCACTTCCTGTCTCCCATGGTGTTTGCAGTCAGTTTATATCTTATCTTGTTCAGCTTGTTAGCCTTCTGTGTATATATATAGCTGTAGTGTTTCTTTAGTTCTTTGTGAGTTGTTGAATGTAATGGTTGTCTGTTTACCCGTCATTCTGTTCTTTGTTCCCTTTGGGTTTTGGTTTATTATTTGTTCTAGTTTTTCCCATTAAATCCCTGCACATAGATCCTGGCCTCTGCCTGTTTTCCCAAGCTTCTCCACAATGATAGATTTTGACTAGAATGTCTCTTTAACTAGTGCATCTTTGAGCCTATATTCAGTATAAGTAAAATACTTAAGGACTGTTAAAATCAGATACTCTAAGACTTTTACTCAAGTTGTTTTGGAATTGGTGACTTGTAACTTGTAGTGGAGTAACTTTCACTCTAAGGTATCTGTACTTTTACTCAAGTATGGTTTTCAGGCATTCTTTACACCTCTGATGGTGATACATATTTCACGTCTTGTGAAAATGTTCCCAGAGGTACGTTTTCATCATGAGACTAGGTTGTATTTTTCAGTGTAGCATTAACAAATCGTTCAAAATGTTGATGTGGAAATATGACTGATGTATACAGTCTTGTTAATGACAGGCGTTTGAAAACTGAAGAACTTTTGCACTATTCTGTGAGTACGGATTTCATGAAGGTCTTGTCATTGCAAAGTAGCTGATATTATGGACTGCTGAAGTCTCATAGAAAGTTTCCATCTTTCGGTTGACCTGCTTGTTCCTCCACAGCTGGTCAATTAGCTCCCCCCCGTGCCAGAGATGATAGACCCAGACAGTCAACTTCCTGTTGGCTCCGCCCGGCTCAGGCCACAGGCCAACTGACCAGCAGGTGACCGAACTAACCACGGGACCCTGGGAAAGATGAATAATTCTGCTAACACATCAGGACTGAAATCAGGGGGCTAATTGCAAAAGCAATTTGATATGGTTAACAAAGACTGGGCAGAGGAGAGGACTGTCCTTCCAGGTCAGGGACTTTCCGCTGAGCAGAACAGAGAGATTTTCAGGGCCAGATGTTCAATTACAGCTGATGCCCTTGTGCCAAGTGTTTAGGCGAGGTCACTCTCAAACCCCTTGTTGTGTTTGAGTCCGGCTTACACAAAGCTTTTGGAGTCTTTTGCGGTCACGTCTATTCACCTCTGACCCCTGAGCCACAGTCATTTCACAGATAAGTGACTGGATTTTCTTACATCTGCTCTTATTTTTCATTTGCACAAATATGATCACATTGCATTATATTTCTGTGATAGCTTACTAGGTGATACCAGATAGTATTATGAAACCATTCATGTTGTTTGGATGTTATTGAAGGGTTTGAATATGCATTGCATATGTATTTTATTTATTATTTAAATACGTTTATTTAAAGAATGCAGTTGAATTTTGGGAACTTCTTGTGATTAATGCAAACATCTCCCTTAAAGTACACACTACCATTCAAAAGTTTGGGGTCAGTATTATTATTATTATTATTATTAATAGTAATAGTAGTATTTTTTTTTTTTGGTAATACTGTGAAATATTACTACAATTTAAAATAACTTTTATCTATTTTAATATATATTAAAATGTAATTTATTCCTGTGATGCAAAGCTGAATTTTCAGCATCATTAATCCAGTATTCATCATCACATGATCCTTCAGAAATCATTCAATATGCTGATTTTATTTTTCTTGTTATCAGTTTTGAAAACAGTTTTGCTGCCTAATATTTTGTTGAAACGGATACTTTTTTCAGGATTATTTGATAAGTAGAACATTTAGATGAACAGAAATGATTTGAAATATAATTTTTTAACAATTCATTATGCTAAAAAAATAGAATCCAAAATAAAAGTTTTTGTTTACATAATATATGTGTGTGTACTGTGTATATTTATTATGTATATATAAATACATACACATGTATATATATGTGTGTATATATATATATATATATATATATATATATATATATATATATATATATATATATATATATATATATATATAAACATAACATATTTTCCTTATATATATATATATATATATATGTATATGTGTGTATGTGTGTGTATATATATATAAAATACAAATTATATGAATATAAATGTATACATGTAAATACATCTAAATATTTTCAAAATATACTGTATGTGTGTGTATTTATAGACATAATAAATATACACAGTACACACACATATTATGTAAACAAAAACTTTTATTTTGGATGTGATTTATCGTGATTAATCATTTGATAGCACTAGAAAAATATAATATAATAAATCTAATTTTAAAAATCGTAAAATATTAATATAACCAATATAATAAAAATAAAAAATCTTACTGACCCTCCAGTTTTGAACTGTAGTTTATATAATTGATATGTTTTGTTTTTTCCTCCTCTCCATGCTGTCTTTCAGCTTTTGCGGTTTTTAGCTTTGCAGATTTAGATCATGGGATATCTGGGCCATTATGCAAGTTTTGTGTTCTTTACTTGTAACATCAGGTTTTCATGTTCAATTTTTAATGACTGGGTACATTTTGTTGTCACAGTCAGGCGATTCTAGAATTAACCATACCTCCAGTCCTTCCTCCCTCTATACTGTATAAACTATACATTTTTATATATAGCAAGTCCACAAATTATATTGCACTTCAGATCTGTCATTTAAAGCAGTCGGTGCCACGTTTTAGGAAAAAGACCCTCAGTTCTGACTCTGACTCCAGAGCAGACCATCTGAAAGTCATTAGCTCTAATCAGCGACTGGATTTCTTGGTTTCTTTAAAGTAAGGATGTACGTGGCACTCCGCAGGCATGCAGAGAGGACTGCGGGAAGGATAGCCATGACGTCGAGGTCTTTGAATGCGTGGGGCGGCTTCAGACCACCAGTGGGAAAACCTCCAGACTCTGAGCGTTGGTTTAGAAGCTCAGTCCGTGATTGATGTTGTGTCTGTTGTGTACCGTAGCTGCAGCTCGCAATTACAGTGAAGCGCACTCACCACTGGAAAAGTTGAGCGTATTTTAGCATCATTAGCATTGGGGTATTAGCCTGAAGTGGCTTTGGAAATAAGAGCCACTGGAAAACAGGAGCTTACTTGAGTCTTTTAGTTTTATTTCTGGTTTGACTTGAACCTTGATTAGAAATAAGAGTAGTGAAGCTGCACTGCTAAGTGAAGCTATTTCCAAATACATGAAGAGGAAAATAGATTAGGTTCTGTGTTTCTAAAATGTAGAGAACAACCCTGAAGATATATTATCAATGTAATTTTTTTTTCCAACATATTGATTGATGGCTAAGAGAAAGAGCTAAACTTAGCCTTGAACCACTGGCCACCCTTTGAAGAAGATACTTCATGTCAGCAGAACTAGCCTCGGGCAGAAGCTAATTTCAGGAAGGCTTATAGAATGGACATTTATGTTGCCTTTTTTTTTTTTTTCTTTGAGGCTGATATTATATTTGATGCAGCTCTGGCTCGAGCGAGGATTTGATAAATAGATATTACTTTCAAAGAACAAAGAATGGAGGAGGACCTCTAAATGCCTCTGAGACTGATTTAGATTGACTGACTTAAATTGAGTCTGCGCTGTTAACCGAGGCCTTTTATTCTTCCAGCTCTTTAAATAATTCATATACCACATATTGTTTTTTATATGCAGATTGTTTGTGTGTGTGTGTGTGTGTGTGTGTGTGTGTGTGTGTGTATTATGTACATTATAGTGTCTCTAATATATAGAGAGGCGGGAATTCATCCATATGAATCTTGTCGAGTAGGAACCCCAAGGCTACAATGAGACCAAATTATATATTTTAGGTTTGCTTTATAGAATTATATTGGAATTATATGTCTAGGAATGGCAAAATGATAAAGAGAAACTGGTAACACTTATCTGTCGGCCTAGTCTTGATTAAAAGTATTTTTATTTCCAATTTAGAGTGAGCAATGTAAGACAATACAATGAAGATGCTCTAAGGACTTTTACTGTAGAAAAGAAATCATCTTGAACCAGCCTAAGATGGTTTGCAGGTCTAAGTTGGAGGTTTGAATTGGTTTTAGCAGGTTTGAACTTATCTCACAGTCTGGGCTAGCTAGTGTTGAGATGGTTTAGCTGGTCTGAAAGCTGGTCTTCTTGCATGACCAGCTAAAAAGTGCTCAAAACTAGCAAAGAGACAAGCTTGACCAGACTGGGAGAACATCTAAGACCAGCAAACCAGATTAGGTTGTATTTTAAACAGGGTTGTGTTATGGACAACCTAGAATCATGCCATTTTTGAAAGCACTAATTCACCCAAAAATTAAAGTTAATTAACCAAAGTCTGGGTTTGGAACGATGTGAGGGGGAGTAAATGATCCCTCATCATTTACTCAATCTAACACTGTTCCAAACCCAGACTCTGGTTAATATTCCAAACATAAATTAAGATATTTTAAATGAAACCAAAGAGGTTTCTGTCTACCACTGAAAGTCCAATAACCTGGAGAAGTAGTATGAAGAACCAGTGAAGTTTGTTCTACCATGTGACACACACGTGTTTATATGTGAATAAAAGCCTAAATTACATCTGTTCATCATGTAAAGTGATCATATCTCTTCACAAGACTTTTTATTAAGCCTATTGATGCATACAAATTCATTTACAATGCATTAGTGACCATTTTGGATCTTCTCAATTTTAGTTAACCTCTCAGGTTTCATAAAAAATCTTAATTTGTGTTTGGAAGATTGACCAAAGTTTTATGAATTTGGAACAACATAAGGATGAGTAAATTATGACAGAATTTTCATGTTTGGGTAAAACATCCCTTAAAAATTTTGATGTGAGACGTTCGATGTGAACCTTTATTTACTTAAAGGTTCACATCGAACCTTACTTTATTTATAGCAATACCCTGGCAACCATCAAGAATAATCTCGTATCGCTTAAGAGCAGATAGTTTTGCATGGGAAAGCACCATTAACATTTTCTTCTGAAAATATTAATTTGTTGTCACTACAACTCCTACAACTGTACTTATTTTTAAGGTTCAATCCTTAACAGTTTGTATCTGTGTCTGTATTCATTGCTCAAGTCCAGTGGCTTCACTTCTCCAGAGTATTCTTTTATCAGTTTAACCCAGCTGGTGCCCAACACACTTCTGTGGAGAAAACATCAGACCGCTGGAAAAGAGGCTCACTGCTGCGTGTGTGGGTGAGACAGAGAGTTATTAAAGGAGAAAGAGAGAGTCCACACATGGGCTTTTCCATTAGCCAAGAGCGGATTAGTTCTGTAGCTTGTGGCGTCTTGACACAATCGTAAAAGAAACGTCATTCTAGCAGCTTTTATCCTGCACCAAATTCAGATTCAAACGTCACTCTAGAGCTGTATTCAAATAATTCTGGAGGACTCAATTATGCTAGCCAAGGTTGATCTTTTAGGGCTAAAATAAAAATTCTGTCATTGATTGTTGACTCACATTTTTAACAGAATATCCGAACAATGAAAGTAGAAACTTTTACAATTAGGGCCAGATTTACTAACAGCTTGCGTCAGCGCAAACCGCCTTTTGGTGTTAAAAGTATAATGAAAGTACTGTCAGGGCTTACTAAAGACACGCAGTAAAGAATTAGGCAGTGGACACAGTTATATTTGCACCTGACCTTATTGTATATGCATTTGTAGGAATTTCCCTTTCAGACGCAAAATTTATGGGAGGAGAGTATTAAAATGAATCACGCAACACAATTTACTAATGTTTGTGCTTGTCAAATTACTGGTATTTGCTCCATTATATAACGCCCAAAAAAGCATGTCTTAAAGCAGGCGGTAATTTATGCTGCTCTTGGTAGATTGCGCTGGTCATTATGGGAATGATCTGGCTGTGTCTGTGTTCTTTAATGTGCGCATTGTCAGTAAATCACATGCAGAATTTTCCCCTCCCATCAGCGTTTTTATGGAATTGCGCTATAACGCTAATTTTCCCTGTTTAGTAAATCTGGCCCTTAGACTTCAAAAATGACAAAAGCAACATACGAGCACTGTCTATGGTCATGTACACACTGTAAAGTTTCAGGAGTCACAACCATATTTAAATATGGGAGTGAAACCCTTAAATTATAATTTGTGTGCGTATGGAACAGAACTCACTTGAAACTGTGATTGACACCATTTTAACCGTAGTAACATTCTGGCGTGTTTAGTATCTGCTATTTTTAACCAAAGTAATATTGCAGGGACCAAAGACTCATTATATATGTTTTTTATTTATTTATTTATTTATTTTTTAACTGATCCACCACGGAGACATTGTGTTTTGTTTGGAAGGCTACTTTGCAGACGATGCTCTTGAAGGGTTGCCATGTCCACCTATTATAAGCAACACTTATTAAGGCCCGGCTCATAGAATTTATGGAGTTAATAAAGTAGGCAGGTGCAAGTTGACATGTGCAAGTTGACATGTATTTTGGCATGTGGCTTATTTCCAAGATAACGTCTTATGGGCTTGTTCTCATTTACTTATTTTTTTTATTTATTTTTTTATTTTTTTTATCTAGCAAGATCTGGCAACATTAATGAGCCAAAAACGTATCCTTGTGATTTCTTCACATACAGAAGAGACAACTCTGATATGTGTTTAAATACATCATTAACAACTAGTTGTTCAGTTCCGTTTCATACATTCTATGTAGAATTTCTGTAAATGCAGTTGTCACTACCTGAATTTGTCAGAAGTCAGTTCTGTTGTAGAATATGGTTATCACTCCCGTGAATCACTGAACTAGATGTGTAAAGAACAGAATGTGGCCTAAAATTCTCATATACGAGATTACGTATCTTCTCAAGCTTTGATATCTTTGTGTGATATCTATAGTACATGCAAAGATTCATTTACATAAATTTGCGTGTTTTACAGTTTTTATTGTGCCATTTGCTGTTCCATCTGCCTGAATCGTTAGTCAGCCACCTCTTTAGATGAACTTTGGTGTCTCTCTGCTGTGCATGTTTTCGAGGGAAAGGGAGAGACAGAGAGGGAGGGAGAGAGAGACGGTAGGCTGGCTGCTCCTGTCCCCAGTCAACAAGTTAATTAAAGAATGATTAACAGCGCTCCTGAGGAGGATACAGTTATTAAAAAGGAGAGAGATATCGTCCATGTATATTTTATCTACGTTTAAATATCTCTGAAGCTGAAGATGATTTATAATTAAAGTTTTGATTCAGAGCTGAGGTCAGAGTTTACTTCTTTTTTTTTTTTTCCTCTAATTTGAAAATGCTGAATTGAATCACAAAGTTAGATTAGCTCTTAGCTTGATGCACATGGAACAGGTGATTATATCTTATTTAGAAATAATGTATGGCTCATATGGCTCAATGTTCATACAGTGTTGTTTTGAAAGAAATGAATACTTAATACGTATTCCCTGATCGTGAAATCAGCTTATTAGAATGATTTCTGACGAATAATGTGTCACTGAAGACTGGAGCAATGATTCTGAAAATTCAGTTTTGCATCACAGTAATGAATTACATTTCAAAATTTCTGTTTTTACTGTATTTTTTTTTTTTATTAAATAGATGCAGCCTTGGTGAGTCTTCTTTTAAAAACA
>CM077253.1:5397568-5527568 GCA_039654775.1 Spinibarbus caldwelli | reverse complement strand
AAAATGACTTCATAATGAATTCATATGAGTCTGTAATCTATTTGGCATGATTTGTCTGTGGGATTTTATTCTCTATAACATGTCATGCTCTTAGAATAAAGAGGAAATGAGGACTAATGTTGATGATCACCTACAGCCTGCTATTTGATTGGGTTTCTGATTGAGTCCGATTTGTTTTCTGATGACTATATCACGACATTATAGTGGCTCGACGTGACCTCTAGTACCACAATATGCAAAAATAATCTAATCATCTCTCTCTTTTCTTCTCCCTCTGCTTTCCTTTCTGTGCCACACCGTCCTTGCTTTCATTAAGGTAAGACAGATTTTCTCCTCTGATCTGTGGTCATTCCTGAATGCTTATGCCGCTATTACCACAAACAAGCTCCCTATGTTCAGATTGTCTTGGTAGCATGTGATCCCTGCTCTTTTTTGCCTCTGTTTAATTTAGCCTCCGTTGGTTGCCAATACTAAGGGTCAATTCCTCCTGCCCCCACATCTCCAGGAGGGCTGCCGCTGATATTGGGGGCTAATCTCTGGCTGGGAATATCGGCTAAATGAACAATTTGAGATGCAGGCCAAGGCCTTGGCTGGTAATGAGGGCATAATGACATTTGGGGCTGGCTGTATTTTTGGTAATGTGGCTAAGCAATGCGCCAGAGGCTGGTGTGATGACCTCATGCTCAGATCATTGCGCCTTTCATATATTTGAATGTGTGTGTGTGTGTGTGTGTGTGTGGGGACGCCACTACATGCTGTGTTATTGCTCTCTGATCAAGATTTATTGACTGGGCACATCCCGGGAAGCCAGCAGGAATTATTTATGAGTGAAATAATAAACATAATTTTCCATTTCCTAAATAAATCAGGTGTTCTAAGGAATAGTTCACACAAAATGAAAATTCTGTCATTTATCTGCTCGTTTTATGTTTAACCGAGAAACTGGCAAATAAATTTCTGACAAAATAAGGGAAATTTTAAGAATCTTCATATGATTCCATACAGCAAGATTTCATAGTGGCCAATAAATAACAAAACATTAAAATTAAATAATTAAATAATAATAATAATAATAATAATAATAATAATTATTATTATTATTATTATTATTATTATTATTATTATTATTATTATTATTATTTTATTTAAGTTTTTATGGGAATCCATTATTATTTTATTTTATTATTATTATTATTTTTTTTAAAGAATCAGGAATCCATTATTATTTTATTTTTATTTATTTATTTTATTTAAGAATTGGGAATCCATTATTATTATTATTATTATTATTATTATTATTATTATTATTTACTTTATTTGAATGGGAATCTATTTATTATTATTATTATTATTATTATTATTATCATTATTATTTCATAATTTTATATGAATGGGGTTTAACATATTTTTCAGTGAATGATGCAAAGTGTTCCGGTATTAAAAAAACAAAAAAACAAAAAAAAAAAACTGTGACCAATAATGACCCCCAAAAATCCATATAAATAAAATTTCTTCTTAACAATTCTGTTATGATTTATTCTCATTTTGTTCCAAACTTGCATGCTATTCATTCATTCATTCATTCATTCCCATGAAAAACAAAACAAAAAAAAAATTGTTGGGTCTTCACACATTGGTTTTCCATACCTAATAGTGACCAAAAACCCACTAAATGACAGTTTTGGGTTAACTCTTCCTTGTTAGGGCAGTCCTGGGCTTCCTTCCCACTGTCCTGCCATCCCTCGTTTCTGCTGAAAGCGTCAGAAGTGAAGAACTCATTTTCTAGTTAAATTGTTATTAGATTTGTTACAGAGTCCTGACGATCCTTCTCCAGATCCCGCTCTCATCCTATTAGCATTCCCTACCTTGTAAATTCCTTAGTGACTCTTTGCGAATTGAAAGCATCAGTTATGATGTGGTCTGCCGCGCGGTAATAAATCCAAACGCCGCAGAGACGTGGACAGTCATGTCAATGGTTAGCTGCACCCGCTTCTAATTCGCAGAGCAACCGTAATTTCTCTCTCTCTGCGGAGAAAGATAGTTTGTTTCTGTCAAGCCTTCAGTATGCAAATGCCGTTAAGAATGATAGCTAAGCCCACAGTGATTCGGTTTTTGCTCTTAAACCAACACTAACTGCGCTGTATGTCTTTCCTCACGCTATAAATAAAGGAATGTAGTTCGTGTTATCTTTCATACGGCCGTTTTGATAAACGACTCTCTCCTGTCTGCTAATGTGACGTGAAATTAATGTGTTGCCCAGTTGCATCTTTCAATTTGTCCCTTCCTGAACTCACCCAATGACTGTTTGGACGCTTTTGTGATGTGAATGCTCATGAAATCGAAGGAATCGGTTCAGTAATTGCTGCTCCAATGGGTTAGCTTAACAATTTTGGGTCCGCTCCTTATGTTAGCCACAGCTAATCCGTCCTGGCTTTGGAGGAGTGGTTACTGTAATGACATGCTGACCAGTGTGATGAATTGAACAGGAAAGAGGTCATGGTTGTTTGGGCCGGAGGAGTTCCCATAATGACTCGTTGCGAGGGTTGGATGTTCTTCAGAAGGGGCTGTTGGGAGAGGTAGCTATAGACTGACCCCGTAGATCATAGTCTTTCATACACTCATGGGTCTTCCATCTGAACCAATTACTGCCGCTCTGGTTGTGTTGGCTTTACGGTGCATGACTTTGGGTCAGGACCTACTCTGTACTGCAAACCCAAGCCTGGTTTCAAAGACATGTTAGAATCAAAGCAAATGGGCCGTACTACTACATCAGAGTCCCTGGACTGTTAACTTCTACTAGTCGCTTATAGTTTAGATTCTCTTTTTGTAGCCCATTTTAAGAGGCTGGCTAGAAAACAAGGCTGCAACAACTAAGTGGTGATATATTTCAGTATTGATTAGTTGGACGTTGTTTATAGAAAAAATTTATATGGGATAAAAACACATATTTTATCTTTAGATTCTTATGATGCAATAATTTCCATTAAACAAAACAGTAAATTCTAACAGCAAATATCCAATTAAATGTTGCTGTCATTGTTAAAAGAGCATAATGGAGCTGAGTTTTATATGAACAATAACTGAAACTTGAAATTCTATATGCAACACAAGTAATTATATTTTTATATATTATTATAATGCTTTACTATTATATATATCATCACTAATGTTGAATGTAGGATTTCAGATACCAGTTATAGTTTATATATATGTATTTTATATATATATATATATATATATATATATATATATATATATATATATATATATATATATATATGTATATATATATATATGTAACTGTATTATATTTTGTTTGGAGTACTGTTTAAAAGTTTGGAGTATGTAAGTTCTTTTTTATGTTATTTGAAAGTCTCTTATGCTCACTATGGCATTTATTTGACTGAAAATACATTAAAAACTGTAATATTGTGAAATATCATTGCAATTTAAAATAACAGTTCTCTATTGTAATACATTTTAAGATTTTATTTATTCCTGTGATGCAAAGCTGAATTTTCAGCAGCGATTACTCCAGTCTTTAGTCACATGATCCTTCAGAAATCATTTGGTGTTCATGAAAAATTTCTTATTACCAGTTCTGAAAAGTTTTTGAAATCAGTTTTTGTGGAAATCTTTGAGTAGAAAGTTCAAAATAACAGCATTTATTTGAAATAGAAATCTTGTGTAACATCACAAATGTATTTACTTTTGATCAATTTAATGTGTCCTTGCTGAATAAAAGGAAAAAAAAATCTGAAAAAAAAAATCCCAAACTTTTAAACAGTATCATATCATTACATATACTATATTTAAGTCCTTACTTTATACTTTGCATAATTAATGTTTAATAAGTATAGTTAATAAAAAATATATTTTTAATGGTAAAGCTATATGCATGTAGCATCTGGCATCATTGAAATTCTTACTGCAATGCAATGTTATCCCAAGGTCACAAAATATTCTAGTAAGGCCACAATGAACCTGACGTCCATGAAATTTCAATATTCTGTACAAATCTTTTTCCTCACTGCCTTGCATAAAACTCTGTAAATGGCCTGTTTTGTTTGATCTAAATAGCGAGAGCCAGATTACACCATCCGTTGTGCAAGCAGCATGCTGGGTTTGTACTGAAATAAGTACTTTAGATAATGACTGTAGTCAAGCAGTCTCTCGCTGGGCGTGCATGCTACAATGCTAGCCTTGCTAATCTGATCACCTGCGTCAGCCTCACCTCAGGTCACGCACGCTCGTTCACGCCTGCCGCACCACATCACAACAATCCAGCTCTTGCAGTGTAATTACTGTCTTTCTTCCACATTGTTTTGGCTCGATCACGCTAATCCAAGCTATCATACTGTTTCGCATTACATACACTATATTGTCAAAAGTATTGGGTTACCCCCTTCTAATGAACAGGTTTGACTACTTTAGTAATTTCCATGAGTACAAATCTTAATGTTTAACCATATAATGATATTCTAGGGAACTGTGTGCTTCTAATTTTAAAGCAACAGTTTGGACAGGACCCTTTTCTATTCTAACATGACAATGCCTCTGTGTATAAGGCAAGGTTCAAAAAGAAATGATTGATTTAGTCAGTGTGGAAGAACTTGACTGGTCTGCAGAAAGCCAAGTCCTAATCCAAGCTGAACACCTCTGGTGTGACTTTAAATGCAGATCTTGAGCCAAAAACTCTTTACCAAACACCAATGACTTGTCATTTTAGACACTTCCAAAACTGTTGCAACAGAGATAGAAATACAATTTTTAAATACATGCATTATGTTTCCATCTTTGTTGCCACAGTTTTGGAAGTGCCTTTTTCTGTTCCAAAGAAGGGGGTGTCCCAATACGTTTGTCCATATAGTGTATGTACAAGTCATTGGTGTTTGGTGATGAGTTTTTGGCTCAAGGTCTGCATTTAAAGTCACATCAGAGGTGTTCAGCTTGGATTAGGACTTGGCTTTCTGCAGACCAGTCAAGTTCTTCCACACTGACTAAATCAATCTTTTTTTTTTTTTTTTTTAACCTTGCCTTATACACAGAGGCATTGTCATGTTAGAATAGAAAAGGGTCCTGTCCAAACTGTTGCTTTAAAATTAGAAGCACACAAATCTCTAGAATATCATTATATGCTTAAACATTAAGATCATGGAAATTACTAAAGTAGTCAAACCTGTTCATTAGAAGGGGGTGACCCAATACTTTTGGCAATATAGTGTATTTGGAAAAACGAGTGGTGTTATGTTTCCTAGGAAAGGCATGATTGTGTTTCCACAGGTATAGCCTTAGAGTACAAGGTGAATTGCTGAAGTTGGTACAAGAAGAAAGGTTGTTCAATTACTATTTTTTTTTTAAGCGACTCCGATTCCAGTCACTGGTTCTGGAATCAGAAGGCTTCTCCAGTTGTTGTGTTAAAGTTAGATAGCTACACATTCACTTGTGCTTTGGGTTTTTGAACGCCAACAAGGCCAGCAGTTTTACAGATTTGAAGAGAATTCCTTCAACAAGTACAAGATCAGCTGTTTAATGAATCACTTCGGCTAGTCGGCACATTTTCTTGCCTATTTTCCATCCAAGAATCTGAAATCCCACAAAGTCGAACTACATTCCCCTCGTGTCATTCCTTATCCTAAACGGGAAGAAGAATGTGACTCTTTTAACAGCACACGGTGACCTGTGCCTAGTTAGCGTCACAAAGACTTACAGCCTCAGACTTTTCCCTGTCTCTGTTTCCTGGCCTTTTTATGGCTGTGTGCCGGACTGCGGGGTCGAGCGATATGCCATTGCTCAGGCCAGCTGACATTCTCATCAAAGAGCAATTTGCAGTAGATTTTGTGGAAGTCTATTCTTCCAAACCTGCAGGAAAAAAAAAAAACCCTCAATGTGGAACGCATTTGAGAGCCACTGGTGATAATTTTTCACGCGGCTTATATTTGTGATAGATTGTTTTCATCAGAGAGAATGACTGCAGGAAAGATGACATCACCATGAGGCATACGGTATATAAGAATAGGATGTTTTAATGCTTTGGAAATTACACTTTTCACAAAAAAGACATATTTAGCAGTTGCTAAATATGCTTTTTATTGTTTGCAATAATGACTGGCTGACTATTCAACTTACTGAATTACAAAATAGAGAATTGTATATGGACATTAAATGGCAACAAATTTAGCTTCAATGTAACATGTCTTCTATTTTAAGTTGTCTATCATCTAGCTATTTGCGTTTTTTTGTTGGTTCCTTGTTCTTCCAAGAAAATATTAAATTTCTTGCTGGGCACTCCTGCACTTCTAGCCATCTTTTAAAAGTTATATGGTATGATTTAAAATAAACAGTGTTGGGGAAAGATAATTTTAAAAGTAATGCATTACAATATATTGCGTTATTCCATGAAAAAGTAACTAATTGTGTTACTTAATTACTTTTCATGGAAAGTAATGCATTACATTACTTTTGTGTTACTTTTTGTCACCCGAGCTGGGCTTGCTTATTTGTTTTTTAGTAACAAAAAAACCCCAAAGTTATATTTTTCGCAACTGTAAAGGCCCATTACCTTACATTTCATTGTAAATTTAAAAATAATGTTTTACTTTACTGGTTGCTTGAAAAAGTAATCTGATTATGTAACTCATGTTACTTGTAATGCATTACCCCCAACACTAAACAAAAATAAGCCCTCCAAGGCCATTTTTACTACATTTGTTAACCGTTTTGAGTTGCATGACTCTTTAGCTAAATTGTATTAGTATGAAAAATTAGCAATATACAAAAATACAATGTTTAAATATAGAGTTTAACTTTAAATAATGAAGGACTACTTGATTGATCAATGCCATGACTGACCAATCAGAACCAAGTATTTCAGAGAGATGTGTGATAATTGTGTCTTTTTTGCACCACAGAGGCCAGCATTATCATATTTCTTGTCTAATGATTTATTTTGTTGATAATTCATATTACATTTTTCTTTTTTTTTTCATATTTTCTCTATTTTTTTGTAGTTATATGTCTCCATTTAACATTTGTACTACTCATGTCTACTCTTGAAATTGCAGCATTGCTAATATTTTGGCTCCTGTTTAATAACTTGCTCTTTTTCTTTTTTTTTTCTTTTTTTCCTAATTTGAAAGTAGTTTTGGATTAAAGCATCTGCTGAATGATTAAATGTTAAAAAAGTTTTGAAAAAGTTATTAGCCAGAGTACACAGCCCAAAATTAATCAACCAGTTTCCAAATCAACTGTTGTATTTTGTTATTTGCCAGATTAGATTTTTAATGAGCAAAGAAAGCACTGTATGTTTTGCTAGCCCTTTCAGTCTCTGCTGGCTTTGAGAAATATGTTGGGGATTTTTAGGATGGACAGAGACAGTTCTGTTAATGAGCTTTATGACAAAAGAGGCCCAAGTGGGCGTTAAAAGCTAAACTATTCGTAATGACAGCTTGGGACTCTGGCTAAGATGCCATTGAGCAGACAGGATCCGGCCAGGGCCATGTGTATGACCACAGATTGTTCGTTTTTTTGCCTGTTACACTCGCACAAACACACTTACACACATATAGTGACCAGACGTGAAGCGTATCATCTTCAGCACTCAAGAAATAATGTGCAAGTGAAACTTGGGCAATCCAGTAAATATGGTCAAACACACACACCCAGACAGGTATTAATACCAGGACACTGCAACCATAATTTACTTTAGGCTTATAGTCTCTCCATCTCTGGACCCGAAATTCCTTTTCTATTATTTGAAATTCCATCTCGGGTGGCAGTGGCCCTGGCGCTCGGCTTATAATACAGTTTATTAAAAAAGCTGCCGCAATTGATCTTTGTGGGGGAAAGCAGGGGTCACGCGGGGACTGTAACCTGTGTCATCTATAATTCATTGCAGGAATATGCTCTCCTTACCCAGATTAAAGTTTAATAACTCCTGACACAGCCTTGGGTAAATACTCTTTTTGTGTCTGTGTGTGGTTTGCGTGTGTGTTGGGGTAGTGGAAACTCGGAAGATGCCGGATCATCTAAGCCTGGCTAAAGCCAACAGAAGCCTGGAATCAGCAGGCCATGTCTACTTACTGCTGAAATGTGTTTGCGGCCAGATAAGGGCCTGGCGTGAATGGGAGCAGCGAGAAATGTAGCCCCTATCTGCTGTGGGTCTTATTGTGCGTGACAGAGATTAGATGAGCAGAAATGTAATACCTCTGGAACAGCAGAGGGACCTTTCGCAGGACGTTTGTGTCTACGTTTGCAGGAAAACTCGGAAAGGAGGTGAATCATTTAATAGTTTTGCTAAACGCTCATATTTAGTGTTAATGAGTTCAAATCTATAGCAGTAAGTATAGCACCTATAATTGCATTATACTTTTTAACCCTTCTACTGACCACTTTTGGAACCACATAACACATTAAAACCAGTCAGAACATCTTTGCAACCGCATGACGGCATTTGAAAACCAGTCAGAACACTTTAGCAGCAGGACAGCAGTATGCTAAAACTAATCGGAAAAACTTTGCATCGGTAGGGCAACATGTTAAATCATTGGCCAGAACACTTTTACAACAACGAAACACATTAAAACCAATCAGAACACCTTTTCGACCACATAACATGTTATAACCAGTCAGAATTCTTTAACAACAGGACAGCAGCATGCTAATCAGAAAACTAATCCGAAAACCTTTCCAACTGCATAGCAACATGCTAAAACCACCCAGAACACAGAAATGCAATAAAACAAATCAGAACACCTCTGAGATCAAAATGCTAAAACCAGTCCAAATACTTTAGCAACAAGATAGCGGCTGCTAAAACTAATCAAAAAACCTTTTCTGCTACATAGCAAAATGCTAAAACCACCCAAAACACTTTTGCAGCAACATAGCAACACAATAAAACCAGTCAGAACCCCTTTGCAACCTCATAGCAACATGCTAAAACCAGTCCAAATGCTTAAACAAGACAGCAACAAGCTAAAATTAATCAGAACACTTTTTCAACTGTGCAGCAACATGCTAAACCACCCAGAACACTTTTGCAACCACTGGTTTTAAGTGTTCTTAAAACCAGTCAGAACACCTTTTCAACCACATAACACCATGCTAAAACCAGTCAGAATGTTTTAACAACAGGATAACATGCTAAAATGAATAAAAAAATAAATAAAAAAAACCTTTGCAACTGCATGGGAACTTGTTAAACCACCAAGAACAGTTTTGCAACCACATAGAAACATAAAACCAGTCAAAAACACCTTTGCAAGAACGTAGCAAAATGCTAAAACCAGTCAGAACGCTTTAGCAACAGGCTAGCAGAAGCTAAAACCAACACTCTGGCAACCACTGGTATTATGTTGACGCGTTTTAACAGGTAACCACAACTCCTATAGCTTCAGAAATGTTAAAATGTAGTTTTTCTTCTTTTGATTTCAGAGAAGCATCTTTTAGTGTGTCACATACACACACACAAAGGTCTTTGTGTGATGTTTTGATTAGCTTGCCTCTCAGGAGCAGCACATTACACAGAGAGATGTCTGCCTTTGTCAGTTGCTTTGTCATTGTTTTGATGGCTAGTCATGTTTATAGCTGCCATTTAGCCTGTGAGAAGCAAAGGGCAAGGCTAGCTGGGATAGAGGAGGACTTAGTGGCCACTGCTTGCGGACGAATGCACGCTGGGATTACACCTGTCCGTCAAAGACCAAACCCAGCTCTGTAATTACAAGATCCGGCTCCTGTCCTATACATTTCACAGACAAAGAGCACCTCTATCCCTTCCTTTGTGCAAACAAACACCCCTGACATGATCAGGTTTGATCTTCTGCCGTTATTGACCCCATAGAATACCTTGCATTTTTAGGAGTTTTCATTTATAGTTATATACTGATCTATCTATGGGTCATTTAAGGCTCATATACATAAACATATTTATATGAGCATTAAATGAACTCCATATGGGGGGGAAAAAAACTAGTAGTGGTAGTTCACCAGAGCTCTGCCACATGGAGCACCTCGCCCACTTTGGCGGCACTTGGCACTCGCTCAACTAATTAACCCCGCTAACTGACTGTGAGAACAGTGTGTTATGGATTGAGAAGTCCTGTTTGTCACAGAGATCTCCCTTGATGAAGTCTGCAGTGTGAGTGACAGAACGTGTGAGTGAAGGAATGGAGAGGACGATTCATCTATACAGACGGAGGAGAAAGAGGGGCTAATCTCAGAGGGATGGACCCAAGACGCTCATTTCATTTCTCTGTAATGGCTCTTTGAAATCCCCTCTTTAAACCAGAGGCGTGGAAATGTAGTTCTGTCATTTTACCCCTGGATGAGTCCTCTCTGAGTGTGCTTTATGGGGCGGGTTACTGTCTAATGACTGCAATTGGCCCGCTGCTTGTAAAAGCGGGCCGGGCTGAGACGGGACAGGATGGGGGTGGCACAGTATTCACCTTTATCTCTTCTAAACATCACCTTACTCACAAACTGACCAATGGTAGTCTTAGGATTCACAGTCCATTTGACAGATAACTGACATGTCTGTTTATATTCTGTCTGTTCATATCTATCTATTTATCTGTCTGTTTGATGTTCTAACTTTCCTTTTATCGTTATTCCTTTCTATCTGCCCACAGTATCTTTCTGTAACTTCAGCTATATATTGTTCTCTCTGGCTGACTATCTAATGTTTGCTCGTTTGTTCTATCTATCTATCTATCTATCTATCTATCTATCTATCTATGGGTTGTTAGGTTGTTTGTTCTATCATTCATTCATTCTATTGTTTGTTCTGTTGTTTGTTCATTCTGTTGTTCATTCTGTCATTCATTCATTCTATCATTCTATCTAAAATTATTTAGTTCTATCGCTTCTGGCTTCGCTACTGTTTGGACACTCTTACTTACTGCTCTGCGCTTTGCTCCCTGTTTATGTACTTTTCTCAGATTTTTCTAAGACTTTAACTTCAGCAGATCAGCACAGGGCTCAAACAACACAGTTTTGGCACAAACACCAAACTAAAGACTTTTTGGGACTGGAATACACTTTGCCTCCCACTGCCAGCAGCTTACATTCCAGAGACGGGAAAACACAGCTGCCGACATTCTAACAGACGGGAAAGAAAATGCCCCTTGTGGAATCTACTTGCTGCATGAACTGCCACAGACTTCTACAAAGGATTTTGGTTCTTGAAACAAAGTTACTTGCTGGACATCCAAAACAGGTGGAATAAACAGCAGATCGTCATCACGGACCCCCTCAGCACACAGCCGGTGAGTCCTGTGAATCTAGTTGATCTCAACAGTTTATACCAAGTGTAGAGGAACAAGCCTTAACTGATCGACAGACAAATCGATTGACAAATCGAAATCGAGACATCAGATTGTCACAAGTATCTCGTATTGCTGCCATATCATCCTCTACCCCAGATGTGGCTATGACAAGACTTGCAAACACCACCCCCTATACATCTTGAGAACAGATATGAAGCATTAATGAATGTGGGTGAGGAATCCCCAAATGAGATATAGATCGTATCAGCCAGCAGCTAACATCGCTACTAACACACGCTCGGTCGAGTAGACAGCGGCACTCAGCTCTGATATTGGGTGACTCTATTATCAGAAACATCAGTAGCAGGTCTACAACTACATGCTGCTTTCCTCAAGCAACCGTCTCTGATGTGAAAAAGGAACTTCGGAACATTCTGATGAAGCACAAGACTGCAAATTGAATCATCATCCATGTCGGGAAGAATGATATTCGGAAAGAGCAGTCAGAACTCCTTAAGAAGGATTTCAATGAACTCTTTGAAACACTTCAAAGACTTGAAATTCAGTCGTTCATCAGTGGACCACTCCCAGCAAGGGGAACTAACATGTTTTCACGGCTGCTTGGGCTGAACTCATGGCTACAAAGAACCTGCAGTATAAAAGGAGTCAACTTCATCGACAACTTCAATCTTTTCTGGGGCCATAGACAGCTGTTTAAACTGGATGGCCAAAAGAGGAAGAGTGCTAAAGGACAATATCCATTTCTCCCTCCGTCATCCTTCAGTAGTGTATAACAGTCCACTCAACCTGAATGGCACACACACACCTGGACAGAATATGAGTGACCACAGGACTTCATATCAGCTTCCGAGTCATCATGTAGTTGACACATCCCACAAGGACATTGATAACACCATGCAGCCACAACAAGCACTGCTCATGGAAACTATCCCGGCTGAGCCCTGCCCACAGAGCTCATCACAGACAGACAGTGACATACTACAACAGCTCCAAGACTCAGCACCCAAGGACGACTTTCTGGAAAACAGCCAGGGCAGCCAAGACAACATATCACAGCCACCGGAAACACCAGAGCCAGAGCCCATCTCACCAGACACATTATCCCTCTCTCCAGCATCTCCACTTCTAAGCTTCTCACAAAAAATGGAGGAACTGGTGTATGCTGGGACCAAACTCTCCCACTCTTTCGCTGCAAGCCCCCAGATATCAAATAAAAAATGGCGGGCCCCACAACCACCAAAGACTGCAGGCCCAGCTCTCCCTCCTCCTCCTGTGGGAGCTCTCCGGCCGCTGCCACAACGCCAGGGCCCAAACCCTCCTCCATCGACTGTAGGTGAACCAAAAACAACTGATAGCTACTCTCAGTGATGTGTGTCGGGTCCCCGCTATGTTAGCTGCAGCTTACACAAATGTTTACAGAACAAGCGGGAACCCAGTGTGCCTGTAGCTTTCTCTATCTCTGTTCTATCACGCGATAGAAAGTCTAAGGCCTTCTCAAGCCGTACGGCTGACCCATCTAATCTGAGGCCTGTAATGCATCTAAGATTGCTGTAGAGACAAAATGTAATTCCATCAAATTAGCATTTTTAAACATTCGCTCACTAAAAAATAAATAATTTCTGATCAATGACTTAACCACAAACAACCTGGATTTTATGTTTCTAAATGAAACATGGCTAAAAGACAGCTGCAGTGCAACAGTCCTCAATGAAACAGCCCCTCCTAACTTTAATTTTACAAGTGTCTGCAGGACTGTTAGGAGAGGTGGAGGTGTAGCTGCTCTATTTAAAGATATTTATCAATGCAAGCAAGTGTCATTTGGTCAGTATTTGTCTTTTGAATACTTGGGTATTGTGCTGAAAGGTGCTCCACGCGTTCTGTTTATCATTATTTACAGGCCTCCAAAATACTCTCCAGCATTTTCTGAAGAATTCACAGAACTGTTATCAATGATTTCCTCAGAGATTGACTGTTTTGCTATTGCAGGGGATTTTAATATTCACATAGATAATGCAGAAATCAAAACTACAAACAAATTATAACTGTTTTAAACACTTGACCTGATTCAGCATGTGGATGGACCCACACACAATCGTGGACACACTCTAGATTTACTCATCAGTAGAGGTCTAAACATTTCATCCATTGTTATTAAGGATGTAGCACTATCTGATCACTTCTGTATTTTCTTTGATATATTGATCTGTTACCTCTGAATCTAGATCTGTCTCTGTCAGAAAGAGATGCATTAACGAGAACACTAGTGCGCTATTTACGAAGGCTATATCTTTAACACCAAGCATTTTCTGCTGCCTCTTTTGACCTTCTCCTGGATTCATTTAACTCAAAAGTTAAGAATGTTATTGATAATATTGCTCCGGTAAAGGTCAGCAAGAAGACTGGCAGACAAAAATCATCTTGGAGAAAATCAACAGCAGTTCAGAGTATGAAAAGACAATGCAGAAAAGCTGAGCGGATGTGGCGGAAGACGAAACTTGCCTTCATGCTTTCAATGTAGAACTAGCCACAGATAGACAGACCTTCTTCTCAAACCTTATAAACAGTAACTTAAACAACACTCACACTCTTTTTGCTACTGTTGAGAGACTGACAAACCCCCCAAGTCAGATTCCCAGTGAAATGCTCTCCGACAGCAAATGCAATGAGTTTGCTTCCTTCTTTTCTGAGAAGATCAATAATATCAGAAAGGAGATTGGCACATCCTCAGGTTATGCAGAGGTCACACAGATTCGACTGCAATTTCAAAAAGAAGTGGCTATGTCTGTTTTTGAAGCAATTGATAGCAAAATTTTGGAAGAAATAGTACAGCACCTTAAATCGTCAACCTGCTATCTTGACACACTTCCCACATCTTTTTCTTCAAAAGTGTGCTTAACTGTTTAAAAGCAGATCTCTTAGAAGTGGTGAATGCCTCACTTCTTTCTGGGACTTTTCCAAACTCCCTGAAAACTACAGTTGTTAAGCCCCTTCTGAGAAAGCGCAATCTTGATAACAACATGTTGAGCAACTATAGACCAATATCAAATCTTCCTTTCATAGGTAAGATTATTGAAAAGGTAGTTTTTAATAAGCTGAACAACTACTTAAACTCAAATGGATACCTGGACAATTTTCAATCTGATTTCCGAGCGCATTACAGCACAGAGACAGCACTCATTAAGATAATAAATGATATTTGCTTTAATTCTGATTCTGGCAAAATATCAGTGCTGGTACTACTAGATCTTAGTGCTGCGTTTGACTCTGTCGATCATAACATACTTCTAGAGAGACTGGAAAACTGGGTCAGGCTTTCTGGGATGGCACTCAAATGGTTCAGGTCGTACCTCAGGTCAGATGGTACTGAAATGGTTCAGGGAGAGGTTATTATGTGAGTATAGGAGAGCATAAGTCTAAGTGGATGTCCATGACATGCGGAGTCCCACAAGGCTCAGTTCTTGCACCGCTCTTGTTTAGCCTGTATATGCTCCCACTAAGTCAAATAATGAGAAAGAACGTCTCAGGTTACGCATGTAACCATGGTTCCCTGAGAGGAACCATGCGTCCTCTAGGGGTCGCTATGGGGGAACGCCATCAGCGTGACCGGTGTCTGAAGCATATATCTAAACATGACAATAACATTGGCCGGCGACAGCCTATGATGTCATTACCTGGCGCCGCCACAGCACCAGGAGAACACGTCATCCGCTTCTTCATCTGAAGCTTGCGTCCGAAGCATGGCAAGGAAACTAGAGGACGCAGTGTCTCGTTCCCCTCTCAGGGAACCATGGTTACATACGTAACCTGAGACGTTCTCTTTCGAGGGAACATCAAACTGCGTCCTCAATGGGTCGCTATGGGGAACGGTATACCCACGCCACCATGCTGAGGGGAGTGCATGCCAGAAACCATGGTGAGCACTAAGTACCAACTCTACCAGGCTAAGGGAGTTGCCCCTGGGACGGTTAGACAGCTGTCAGTGACATTATCCCCTACAGCCAAAGACCCGAGCTGCATACTCTAAAAAACTTACCTGTTAAGGGTCGGGACTCCCGGACCCAGGGTAGAGCTCGAAGGCTTATAATCATAAGAAAAGATTCCTTCAAGGGGATACGGCCAAGCACCTAGGATAGTAGCTAGGTCTTGGCCTGTCACCCAGGGGATACCGCTTGCTCTGCACGAGCTCGCTGAGGCAACTGTCTTAACAGGCCCTTGGTAATAACCCACTGTTCAATCCCAGAATTTGTGGGAGAAATAGGTAGAGTGGGGCCCAATGCGAAACCGGGGCCTAACCAACTCAAAGAAAGGGCACGAAGCCGCAGCGTGTAACCCATACCGTACAGGATTTTAGAAAGAACGCAAAACACTTGATGTGCGATCTTACCACAACGTGGCTTTGAAAAAGTGCACATAGACTTAACGTGCACACTTACCATAACATGGATTTGAAACCGTTCTAGGGAGCCGCAAAGCGAGCAACTTAACGGGGAGGCAGAGAGAGGCCTAGCAACCTGAAATCGCTGACTCACAGAGCTCTAGGGAGCGGAGAACTCAACTCTCAGAATGAGAGGGAAACTCCAACGCTCAGGGAGGGGCAGCGTGCTCGTAAGAGACCCTCGGAGTGAGGGGAGCACTGCTGAACTCACCATGAGATCAGCCTAAGGGGGAGGGCGGAAAAAGGGCCTGACCCCCTGGCATGGCTGCACGGTGAATCCCACAGAGCAGAGAATCGAACTCTCAGGACGAGAGAGAAACTCAAACGCTTGGAAGGGATCAGCATGCTCATAGGTGACCCTCTATCGTGAGGGGAGCAATGCTAGCTCTACCAACAAGGAGAACAAACTAACAGGGAGGCATAGAGAGGCCTAACAACCTGAGGCTGCTGAATCACAGAGCTCTGGGTAGCGGAGAACTCAACTCTCAGGATGAGAGGGAAACTCCAAACGCTCAGGGAGGGGCAGCGTGCTTGTAAGAGACCCTCGGAGTGAGGGGAGCACTGCTGAACTCACCATGAGATCAGCCTAAGGGGGAGGGTGGAAAAAGGGCTGCACGGTGGATCCCACAGAGCAGAGAATCCAACTCTCAGGATGAGAGAGAAACTCAGACGCTCGGAAGGGAGCAGCATGCTCATAGGTGACCCTCCATGGTGAGGGGAGCGATGCTAGCTCGACCAAAATACAGCCTACCAGGGAGGCAGAAGGTGGCCCAACAACCTGGCATGACTGCTAACTGGAGCTCGTAAGAGACCCTCGGAGTGAGGGGAGAACTGCTGAACTCACCACGAGAGCAGCCTGAGGAGGAGGGTGGAGAAAGGGCCTGACCCCTTGGCATGGCTGCACGGTGGTTTCCACAGAGCAGAGAATCCAACTCTCAGGATGAGAGAGAAACTCAGACGCTCAGAAGGGAGAGGCATGCTCATAGGTGTCCCTCCATGGTGAGGGGAGCGATGCTAAGCTCAACCAGCAAAGAGAGCAACCTGACAGGGAGGCAGAGAGAGGTCTAACAACCTGAGGCTGCTGAATCACAGAGCTCTGGGGAGCAGAGAATTCAACTCTCAGAATGAGAGGGAACTCAGATGCTCAGAAGGTGACCCTCTATGGTGAGGGGAGCAATGCTAGCTCGACCAAAAAACAGCCTACCAGGGAGGCAGAAGGTGGCCCAACAACCTGGCATGACTGCTAACTGGAGCTATAGAGAGCTGAGGCCTAACTCTCAAATAGGAGGGGGACTCAGACGCTCAGTTTTTGGGAGCGGCGTGCTCATAGGTGACCCTCTAGGGTGAGGGGAGCACTGCTGAGCTCAACCAACAAGGAGAGCAACCTAACAGGGAGGCAGAGAGAGGCCTAACAACCAGAGGCTGCTGCTCAATGGAGCTCCAGGGAGTGCAGGACCCGGTGAGATGAGTCCTCAGACGCTCGACCGGGAGCAGCAAGCTCAAAGGTAACCCTCTAAGGTGAGGGGAGCATTGCCAGGCCTGACCAACAGGGTAACTCATCAGGGAGGCAGCAAGCGGCCAAACTTCCTGGTGTCACCGCCACAGAGCTCATAAAGAACCTCCCGCAGTGAGGGGAGCACTGCCATGTCCAGGGAGCAGATGGGACATCAGAAATGGGATCCATTTAGAAAGGGATCACACATTCCAACAGCAACAGGGTCCCACATGGAGGCAACTGACCAAGGAAGTGACAGGGATGAGCCTAACAACTCGGTACAGTTGTATATAGAGTTCTCGGGAGCGGCGCTCTCAGCCCTCGGGCTGAGGTGGTCCCTACGACACAACTGGGAACGGGAGGTGCATAACTAGCCCTCGTAGTGAGGGGAGCACACCCTAGCTCGACCAGAAGGCAGTGCCAGATTAAAAGGACAGTCCAGCAGGATCCAAAGGGCTTTAGACTGACAGCTGTTAACATCTGGACGTCTCCATCTTGATAGAGAGCACAGACCAACGGGACCCAATAACCATACATGTCTGGAGAGCTATCGCTCCTCAGAGCCAAAGCACTCAAGAAGGGTTTCCGCAGAAACACCTCTCACTCATACCTCCGGGAAAGCAGTGTACTCAAGCCCACTCCACAGAGGGGCGATTCACTGGTTCGACCGTAAGGGCAGTGTGACAGGGAGATGCAGACGGGCCTAACCATCTATCGAACTGCGGAGTGGAATAAAGGAGTGAAGCCCCTCAACGCCTTACCGAGAGGAGCTCTAACACAGAGAATGTGCATGATGGTTAAGTGCATGACTCAAATCTCAGGAAGTCTCTCGAGGTGAGACATGAGTAGTACGTCCTGGCCGGGACAGCTTCTCGAAGCAAACACCCAGCCAGGACGTCAGGGAGCACATCACGAAGCATTACACTCCGAAAAAGGCTCAGCCTGAATGGAGGACTGCGAGTTCTGGGGTTGCAGCACTATACTGGGGACCTGAAGGCCAAGGAGGCTCCCGCAGAAGCCTAGTGACTTGGCTGCATGATCCAGCAAGTATGAGGCCGAAAATGTAGGCTAATCATACAACCCCTGCAGAAAGAAGGGCTCCCGGAGTGCAGTATAATGTGGTTGGAATGTTATAAATCATCTGTCCAAAAACTGCAGACAGATACCCATATCATACAAAATACCTTAGGAAATTACTGATAGGGAAGATTTCCCATCAGGTCCTTTCCACTTTCTGCCCATGAACCGCGAATTGCGCTAGATTACCTCGGAAATTAAGCGAGAACGGAGCCGCCGCCGCGAATGCGTCGCTATTCCTGCGAGAGGCGAACACTCATGCAGACAGGGGTATACAACTCGGGTAAATAGTGAAGCACTCACCTCCCCTCTCAGTAGTCCCGCGAATGCATCACGATGAGCACACGCAGTCTCCTCGTGAGTGGAGAATGTTAAATTCATGCCTATTCCTCACGAGAAATAAGCAACGAATGCAAAGAGTGCATTCAACTCCCTCGAGAGCCGAACGCGCCCGAACGCGCTTGCTCTTCACCACACACACACACAACCCGCGAGCCGTGTGAAACTGCGGGTATCAGAGCAAAGCCTCTGGTGAAAAAACACGCACTTCTAGTCGTGCTTGGCTTCTGCTAGCATAAACAAACGGTCAGTGAAGATGAAGAAGAGGATGGCGCCAGGTAATGACTGTCGCCTGCCAATGTTATTGTCGTGTTTAGATATATGCTTCAGACACTTTGAAAGGGAACCAAATTGCCTATCACAGCTATGCTGATACCCAGATTTACCTAGCCTTATCTCCAAATGACTATAGCCCCATTGACTCCCTTTTCCAATGCACTGATGAAATTAACAGCTGGATGTGCCAGAACTTTCTTCAGTTGAACAAGGAGAAAACTGAAGTCATTGCATTTGGAAACAAAGATGAAGTTCTCAAGGTGAATGCATACCTTGACTCTAGGGGTCAAACAACTAAAAATCAAGTCATTCCAGTCAAGACTCGGAGAAACTTGTTCATGCCTTTATCACAAGTAGGGTGGATTATTGTAATGGTCTCCTCACCGGCCTTCCCAAAAAGACCATTAGACAGCTGCAGCTCATCCAGAACGCTGCTGCCAGGATTCTGACTAGAACCAGAAAATCTGAGCATATCACACCAGTCCTCAGGTCCTTACACTGGCTTCCAGTTACAATTAGGATTGATTTTAAAGTACTTTTACTCGTTTATAAATCACTCAATGGCCTAGGACCTAAATACATTGCAGATATGTTTACTGAATATAAACCTAACAGACCACTCAGATCATTAGGATTAAGTCAGTTAGAAATACCAAGGGTTCACACAAAACAAGGGGAGTCCGCTTTTAGCTATTATGCCGCCCGCAGTTGGAACCAGCTTCCAGAAGAGATCAAATGTGCTAAAACATTAGCCACATTTAATTCCAGACTCAAAACTCATCTGTTTAGCTGTGCATTTGTTGAATGAGCACTGTGCCACGTCCGAACTAATTGCACTGTATTTTATGTATAATCATTTTCTATTCTAAACTGTTTTAAAATCATTTTAAATAAATTTTAATTTTTATTATATTTTTAATTCCTTGTTTTTATTGTTGTGATTTTTTTTAATGACTGTTTGACATCCTTTTATGTAAAGCACTTTGAATTACAACTGTGTATGAAATGTGCTATATAAATAAACTTTGTTTGTTTGTTTCAAACAATTGTTTGTTCTAACATTCCTTCATTCTATTGTTTGTTCTGTTGTTTGTTCATTCCGTTGCTCATTCTGTCATTCATTCATTCTATCATTCTATCCAAAATTATTTAGTTCTATCGTTCTGTCCTTCGTTCTTTAGATCTATCTATCTAGATCTGTCTGTCTGTCTATCTATCTATGGGTCGTTTGGTTGTTTGTTCTATCGTTTGTTTATTCTGTTTTTTGGTCGTTCATTCATTCATTCTATCTGTCATTAATTCTATCTATCTATCTATCTATCTATCTATCTATCTAGATCTGTCTGTCTATCTATCTATGGGTCGTTTGGTTGTTTGTTCTATCGTTTGTTTATTCTGTTTTTTGGTCGTTCATTCATTCATTCTATCTGTCATTAATTCTATCTATCTATCTATCTATCTATCTATCTAGATCTGTCTGTCTATCTATCTATGGGTCGTTTGGTTGTTTGTTCTATCGTTTGTTAGAACAAACAACAAAAAACACTGTAGCAACCACTTAGATATCTCTAAAAATCGCCAAGAACACCCTACAAACCGCACAGCAACGCCCTGCTTCCTTTAGTGTGTTTTTTGTGAAGTCTGTAGACAGTGTTTGGAGATCAAGGGTGAGTGACCAGCCAGTTCAGTGTCACCCGATGAATCACAACAACTTACAAGGGAGGCGGTTATAAACTAGTCAAATAGATGTGGCAGCTGCAATGTTGGAGTAACACATTTTTGGTGATTTGTGTGTGTGTGTGTGTAGTTTTAATTTGCTGTACTAATGAATGATGTTGATCCACTTCTGTGGAGTGACTGGGATCGTGCTCCGCATGCAGATATGACTAAACCATTGAAACAGCATCAAAGAAACAGCGTGTCACTTCCTGTTAACCTTACCGAACTCTTGCGAAGCTCTACAGAACTATCAGAAGAAAGCACTTTAAAATGACACTGCAGAGTCAAAAGTCAGGCAGATACAGCTGTTGTTTGATTAATTGAGTTCATTCTCTCCGCACCTTTATTGTGTTCATCATGGTAATGGAAGATGCTTGTACATCATTCACAGATGACTAAATATGTGTAGAAGAATAATGCAAAATACTGCTGAAACAACATGAAATATGAATGAATGCATGTGTCTGTTTCAGAAAGATAGTGAAAGAGAAGAAATGAACAAACCAACTAAAGATTACAGCCAGAGAATCAATCTTCCTTTTCATTACTTTGTCTGTTAAAATTGTTTGTTTGGTCTTCATTGCTTCTCCCTGTCAAATCCTTATTGTTTATTGCTTCAATAAAATAAATATAGATTAGATACACACAAAAGTATATAGTTTTAGTAACTCTAAATACAAAATATTTACAATATGTAACAGTAGCACAATTTAACACTGTTCCAGTGCATGCTGGGAGTTTGCTAAGAATTGCCTTGGCATAATTGATCAAAATATGAAATTGTTTGCATTTATTTATTTATTTATTTATGTATTTGTTTCATTTCATTTCATACAAAAATTTCACTCAGAAATTGTTAGTAAATGTCACATTTAATTATAAAGAATTGGAAAGTAAAACATTGGATTAAATGTTGAATAAAATAAAATAAAAATAAATATAAAATAATATAAAATAAAATTTACAGTAGATAAACTGAAATAGTATTTTCTCCTAAAACATATGCCAGTCATATTCCAGTCTTTTAGACAATGTTTGTTTGTTTATTTATTTATTGTTCGCTTACTTGCAGTTTGAGGGAATATGGTTGCTTGAATGTAAAATAATAACATTTCTGTAAAATAATGAAATGTAGATTCTGCTTTTACAGTTTAACACACACACACTTTATACATTTATACAATTTAAAGAAATATGTTGAAAAAAAATAAACCCATATATTTGAGAGCATGTCTTTTTTTGTGCCTATGTACGTTGGTGAGCATGTAGCATATACACAGACACAAGAATCTTGATAGAGTTTTCCTGAGGTAAATGCTTTGTTTTGCTGAAACCAGCATTTTATTACAGCAATCTCCTATTTGTCCCACAGCAAATATGACCCAGTTATACATTAATGTCAGTACTGTACATCTTCCAGTAGAGGGAGCTCCTCTGCTGATAAATTTCACAGGCTGCCAAGAGCATGTATCATCTCATCTCTTGAAATAAAATCTCCACAATGTTCATATTCCTGTCTGCACTGCAGGGCCGTTATTGATGGACGGGCTGAAGTTTTCACTGCCGCACGTTCCAGGGGGCTTGGGGGAAAGAATGAGGGATTTGTTGTATTTGTGAATGTGGAAGTGGAGAGGGGGTGAAATTCATTTTCGTCACATGCTTGGTGCAACTGACCATTTATAGCTGGGCTGTTAATCAATCTCAGACTAAGAGAGAGAAAATAATGGTGACTTCACACACACAAACACACAGGGTCTTCAGGATGCCCACACCCCCCTCTTGTCCATAAGAATTTACAGGGTGGAACTGTATATGACCCTCAGGAGTTGGTAATAAACGTGAGGCCTTGTGGTCTCATAATAATGTGATAGTGACAGAATATCATGCAAAACTCTGCTCTACAAATATTGTAAAGCAGAATGAGGCTTTTATTTGATGCGGTGTAAGAACGAAAAGCTTGTATGGTGTAATTCTCATTGAAAGTCTTGTTGTAGGACAAACTCTCTGTGTTTGAACTTCTCTAGTGCTAAATTGCAAGATGAGGCCCATTAGATATGTGCTATTTTGAAAATTGCCCTTTATAATTTTCTGCAAAGTTAAGCACAAGTATGTGTGTGTGATGACACCGCTGGGTGCTGTGTATTTAGATGAGAATATCAACCTCAATTTTGAGAGTTCAAGCTGCTGTAATGGCTGTTATGTAAAAATACACAAACAAAGACATGCGGTGTGTCCTCAAAGGCTTCTGTGGACTTCATTATGAAAGAATAAAGTCAAATAAAGGACTAGAAGCATTTGTTAGTGCCGTTTTGGAAATAATAGTTGAACTACTATAAATTACGAGTAGCTTGTAGTATGTAGCTTGCTACCTGATCTCATGACGAAAACGTATCTTTGAGAACTTTTTCGCGAAATACGTACCATTAAGTACATATCACTGCAGTTTACAACAGAAATGAACACTAGAGGTGGTAAAACAGCGAGCACTTGTAATCGTTTTCAATCATAGTTATGATTACAGCTCCATATGTTTCGCTTTCCAGACGTAACAAGCTTGCTCGGTAGCTCAGCCGGCCACGGAGTTGGACTTAGGATGCAGAATCCTTGGGTACGAATCCCGTGAAAAACATGACTCACGATGAAAGAGCTGAAAGATGAGAGATCGAAAAACAAGCTAAAACGGCATGCTTGCGATTGTGTTTTTACATCGTATTCGCTTTGTTCACACTATTGGGTAGGTTTAGGTGTAGTGCAGATGGTATGTTATTTTAAAAAATCACGGAGCATTAGAGTTATAGCGCCACTCAACGGAAATTTCAGTGACACATACAAAACAAAAACGTACTATATGTGTGTTCATCTGCTCCGGGGAAAAATACCGAACACTCTTTTAGCGCCACTCAGTGGACATTTCACATTGAATATGTCACGAAGTGTACATGACGGGTACGTATTTCGCGTCTTGCGAAAAAGTTCCAACAGGTTTGTTTTCGTCATAAGATCAGGTAGGTAGCTTCATAATCAATACATGCTCTATGCAGATTTTGCAAACTAAGTTTGTTTACAAGCTTTCGCTCTTCTTTTTCCAGTTTAAAAGAACAGAATCATTTCATTAGTAGAGCCACATGCTCTTGTTTTGAGTCTGTATGTAGTATTTGTTTGCGTATGTGTTATCTACAACTTTAATATCTCCATGTCACCCACTTTCTCCCACATCCGTCTTACCGCCTGTGGATGAAGCATCCGCAACATCATCTGTGTCTCTAATTTAAACCTCTTGGGAAGACATGTATGGTTATTTTTCAAAAGCACATCCGCAACCGCGTGTTTCCACACCCAGCATGCTGCTAGATTTTCCCCTGTCGACCGTTCTGTACGGCGCTGTTGCTGTAGCAACGCTGTTCGTGTTTAAAGAGAGTCATATATTTACTTAATGTTGCCCTCATATCTTCAGCATGGCCATTAGTCTTTCTGAGGGCAACAGACTCTGCAATTTACTACATCCCTCACTGGGGACTAACAACTTCTAAATGACTTTTTTTTAGTCGCTCTGCAGTTTTGTTCTCTTTTTTTTTTTTCTTTTTTTCTTTTTTTTTTTGCGGTTTTGAAATGAAAATTGGAGTTTTATAGCTTTTAGGCCACGTCTGTTAGCTGTGAGGTCATATATTTGCTAGTGCACTCCCAAGTGTATTCAAAGTTATAGTCTTTCTCTTCAGGGAAAACAAGCCACAAATATTGATGACTCATCCTGAACTCACTCATTTTGTCCAATCAGAATGTCTCTGTCCCAAATACCATAGTCATGTCCCAAATGACACACTCTACACTATGCACTCCACTGAATTTTAGAAGGTTATATAGCCACTCCCCTTCCACAATGTAGGGAAAACAGCATCTAAAGTGCATTTCTTGGAATTTTCTGTACTATAAAATGGCACAAAATAATCTTCAAATTAGAATGCACCTCATCTCTTTTTGGTCAACAATAGTAAGTAGCAATGGCTGTGACAAACTAAACAATGACTGATTACATGTAATCTGGATTACATAATCAGGGGCTGGTTGCATAAAAGGTTTAGACTAGTCTTAAAAGTTAGTCATCTAAGTTTTTTTTTTTTTTTTTTTCTTTAAGACTGCATGGTCAAAATTCGGTTACATAAAAACTTAGATTAGTCTAAATTGAATCCAAAATATAAGACTATTAAGACTAGATTATCCCTTGATTAACTGCTAGTTTGTCAAACTACTTCTTAAGACTACTTCTTGGAGCTTTCCTGTAGCTCAAATAGTAGAGCATGGCACTAGCAACGCCAAGATCATGGGTTCGATTCCCAGGGAAAGCAAGAGCTGATAAAATGTAAAAACTGTAACTAGAATGCAATGTAAGTCGCTTTGGATAAAAGCGTCTGCTAAATGCATAAATGTAAAGACACTGTCTTAACATAGAGGCTAAATTTGTGCAACTGGCCCCAGATTCCAAAAATTAAGTACTTGTAATTAGATTTTATTACATTTTAAATACTAATAATAGAAATAATAGACTATATGGTTATATATTATTCACACAATGGCTGTAAATCATTCATAATTTGATTTACCATTTTTTTCTCCCTTAAATTTTCCTTCCTAAAAAAAAAAACAAAAAACATCCACCATCTACATACATTTGGAAAGTCTTCCAGTTTTTTAGAACTGCATAGATAGATAGATAGATAGATAGATAGATAGATAGATAGAAATAGTCTTCATATTACCTAACTGTGGCTTTCTTGTAATTGTGACTTTATATTTCAATTGTGACTTTGTTTTTCTTAATTGCAACTTTAAATCAGAAAATGTGACTTTCTCTAATTTGCAACTGTATTTCACAGTGTGACTTTATAATTTTCAGGTGACTTTTTAATTGTCCTTTTTGAATAACCTTTTAGATACCACTTTATAAATAAGTTTACACCATTTTATGGGAGTATATGCCATCTACATCATGAACTAGCGTATTCTAGGCTCTTTGAAATGGTGCTCATTGTTGGAAAAAAAAGCTTAATTCTGTTGTCAATGTTAATAATGCGTTTTTTCAATGGAATTACAAAGAATTATGAAATATGTTGTTTATAGTAAATGATGGAGGCCTAGTATCCAGTTAGAGATTATCTAGCATGATTCTCCCTAAGCATCTCCATACAAATTTGTGGCGGTCTCGATAACACTCCCCATTTGAATCTGCCCCAAAACTTGCATCATGGCATTGGCCGATTCCTGTCATTATGCTCGCCGATAAGGCTGCTTTTTAGGGCATGATTATATCCTCAGGAAAAAAGGCGGGAGGCTTCTCCCTTACCGCTGCAAACTAATCAGCCCCCCAAAAATTACTTATTGATCTCTGGTTGCAGTGTGCGGGGAGGGATTTAGAGTGGCTGGGTCATGGCAGGAGCACTGTGTGTGTGTGTGTGTGTGTGTGTGTGTGTGTTTATACCAGACTTTGAATATAGACAGACCTTTCATGTCATGGGATCATTGAATATGAATCAATTTCATCTAAAAATCTTTTAACAGCCCTTTACCCCTGAATAATCATCATAACAGATCTACTCAGGGCAAACCAAATTGAGAATCCACTTTGCACTAATATAATCAGCGCTTTGACATTTTCTACAACAAAGTCCATCCTTCATGATAGTACAGGGCATTGAAATAGATTTTTCAGATGTTATACAGTGGCTGCATTTCCAAATAGCTGAATATTTATATTGCCAGTGGAGAAAAACCAGAGAACTGTGGAAAACTTAATGAACAGCCCTCAGGCCACAGATCAATATGGTCATTACATTTATGTGTACAAGTAGCTTGTTATTTTGATATAAGAAACTGGTTTATTTGCATGCACATATTTTATTTGTTCATGCAACAAGCATGAGGCGGTTTTGAGGGTATGTTACAGTATGTGCAGGCAGTGTTTGGGTCCGTACTGTCTCTGTGTCAGGGCTCATTGATCCAGGCTATGGGAGATGAATGGATTAATTACAGGCACAGTGAGCTGTGGGACTACAGGCAGCCGGGCAGGAGACGTAACCGAGGGGCCGGGACGGAGAAAAGCCGTTACGGGCAAATTGAACACTGTTAATGAATGTAGCATTGCCTGTGGCTCCATCGCTGGTCCCTGGGTGTAAAAACTGGGCCACACATTCCTCTGCCGCCCCCTGGGACCAGAAATGAAGGATGGGTGACGCCTCCCAGGTCTCCTTCCAATACTATATGAACGCTTTCGAAACGCAGAACCAGAAATATCACAAAATAGTGAGGATTTAGTTTAGTTACAGTTAGGTTTATTAACCAAAATGTATAATGGTTTTCTTTGAAGTATAGGCTACCTTGGGATGCCATGATATAGGAGTATTTTTTGTTTGTTTGTGGTACTATCTGATAGATAATTTTATTTTGCTAGGGTTACATTTAAACAGTATTGCATGATTGTTTTTAGTTGTATAGTAAAATCTATTAATTTATTAAAAGATTTTTATGTTTAAAGCAACATTATATTTGAATACATGTTTGAATATGAATAAATGTAAATGTAATATGTTTGAATCAACAACATAAGTGATTAATTTCAATGTAGTGTTATTTTAGTATGATTAATATACTATTATAGTTTGTAATATTTTAAATAATTTTTTTGTTTTCATGTTTTTTTTCTTTTTCATTTTATTTAAAGTTGTAGTAATTTTATTGGGTGTTTTTTTGTCAGTATTATTATTATTACATGTCTATATCATTTTTCAGTGAAATAGTAATTCAATTAAATGTCTATTTAATTTTTATTTAAGTTTTAGATATTTTAATACATCAATAAATAAAAATGAGAAATGTTGCTGAAAAAATATTTCAGTGAAAATGTATTTTGTTTCAAGTAACTTTTTTATGGTTTTAGTTTTCGGAAACTATTATAACCCTGTTTAGATGTTAGCAAGTGAAGCCAAGAAAGTAAAGCGACAACAGCGAAAGAGAATTTTATTTTCTCCCTTTTAGTTACCATAATGTACATTGTTTAAAGCAAACTGCTCACGGAGTAAGACATTTGTTAGTGTAAACCCTATAAATTTAAAAAAAATACATTTCCAGTGACTCGATGCATTTAAATGACCTTTAAATATGTAATATGAACTCACTCTCTAACTTCAGGCTGAAAGATAACACGTGAAATGACTTGTTTTTGTTCAAATCACCCATAGCCGGTTTACATCTCATGCAAAATTAATGCAATCAGACGAATTAATCTGCATTTATAACCGTATTCTGATAAACCTAAAATGAACGGAACAGTCGCTGTGGTTTTGGTATCTGTTGCTGATTTTATAGTGCTGCATTCAGCTTGTGTCTTTGCTGCATATTTACTCACAACAGCATAATAAAGGACAGGGCTTGGACAGGAAGAAATGTGTGCCAGAATCTATTAAACCAACCTCAATCCAGCTGCCATTAAAAAGAAAGAAATGCATAATGAATAATTGAGTTCCAATGAGTTGTGGGCCTTCTGTTTATCCAATTACGGTGCATTAAAAATGAATGATTAATCAATTATTGCTGTTGGGGACTCTAGGTGCTATCAAAGTAGCTGCCCTTTTCTTTGTCCATCCATCTTCATAGCTTTGCTCGTTTTATAAGTCTAATGGAAGCTGCAACATGCTAGCAACTGCACTTTCTGCTAATGTCAGTGGTTACTGTGTAACTTCAGGCAAGTTGGATTGGAGTTTTGCCTGTGTTTATTGTCTGTCTGTCTGTCTGTCTGTCTATCTATCTATATACGTATATATATATATGTATATATATATATATAAAATAAATTTATAACGTATTGATTTATTAAGGTAACTAGGTATATAACTACAGTAAATCTGTCTCATTCACTTAACTTATTTGTTGCATAGATTGATACTATATCATATTATTTAGTAAAAATATTAGTAATTATTTTTCTGTATTATTTTCTGTATAATATTCTGCGTATGCATTGTAATTTGAACCACCACATTTAAATGAACCATCTTAAATGCACAGATTTGTTACTAATAATTTCTCACATTAACATGCCTGTAGTCGGCAGATTTGAGCTGATTTGTGCTCTTTCTTTGTTTGCACTGCTGGAATTTTGTCTGAATAGGGAACATAAGCCACCAAACACACACACACACACGCCCCCAAGCTGATTCCAGTCATTACTAGATACACACAGATCCAATCCCGATCCCAGACAGTCATACCGACCTAATATATCATCCCTATTGATTTCCCTGCAAAAAAATAAGACTGTTTTTTGGAGCAGTGGAATATGCGAGTGTACTCAGGAGGTCCTGAAAGCATCATAGCGACCTTGAGTTAATCGACTGCTTTCACTTCACACACAACATTTTATTTATATATTTAGTGTCATTTCTGAAAAACTGACCTAGGTATCTGATGGAAATGCATGCTATCAGTGACATCTCAGAGCTATAGGAGGTCATTCTATTAATTTCTTTCGTTCTTTTTCATCTTCTATATTGCGATTGTGAAAGGGGCAGCGACTGGACAGCGATAGCTGCTAGATCCACCATCTGATCCCTGTTTCATTCTATCAGGAGGTCAGTGCAGTGTGTACTCAGTGTGAGGGAGGTGAAAGCTCTGTTTGTTGAAATACTGTAGAAGATAATGTGATCTGGAATTTCCTGGAACTGTATTAATATACATTGTCGGTATCAGTCACCTCTTCACTTACAGTGGGTTTGCTCCTTTTATTAACTGAGCTATTGAAAAGAGATGAAAAGAGATGTTTTCTAAACGTAAAGATTAACCATTTTGATTGAAATGTTATATAACTTGAATTATACTGTCAGTGTTATATGGTGTACACTCTGAAATGCCATATTTAAAGGGAGAAAATAAGAATGAAAGCGTTTGTCATTATGCCCATTTTTACCATAACGTATTGATTTGTCAGTATAACTAGGTATACAGGTGCATCTCAATGAATTAGAATATCGTGGAAAAGTTCATTTATTTCAAATTGTGAAACTCGTGTATTAAATAAATTCAATGCACACAGACTGAACTAGTTTAAGTCTTTGGTTCTTTTAATTGTGATGATTTTGGCTCACATTTAAAAAAAAACACCAATTCACTATCTCAACAAATTAGAATATGGTGACATGCCAATCAGCTAATCAACTCAAAACACCTGCAAAGGTTTCCTGAACCTTCAAAATGGTTACACAATAGCCTATACAATCATGGGGAAGACTGCTGATCTGACAGTTGTCCAGAAGACAATGATTGACACCCTCCACAAAGAGGGTAAGTCACAGAAGGTCATTACTGAATGGTTGGCTGTTCACAGAGTGCTGTATCAAAGCATATTAAGTGAAAAGTTGACTGGAAGGAAGAAATGGGGTAGGAAAAGGTGCACGAGCAACAGGGATGACCACAAGCTTGAGAATACTGTCAAACAAAGCTGATTCAAACACTTGGGAGAGCTTCACAAGGAGTGGACTGAAGCTGGAGTCAGTGATCAAGAGTCACCACGCTCAGACGTCTTCAGGAAAAGGGATACCAAGCCACTTCTGAAACAGAAACAATGTCAGAAGCATCTTACCTGGGCTAAGGAGAAAAAAACTGGACTGTTGCTCAGTGGTCCAAAGTCCTCTTTTCAGATAAAAGTAAATTTTGCATTTCATTTGGAAATCAAGGTCCCAGAGTCTGGAGGAAGACTGGAAAGGCACAGAATCGAAGTTGCTTGAAGCCCAGTGTGAAGTTTCCACAGTCAGTGATGAATTGGGCTGCCATTTCATCTGCTGGTGTTGGTCCATTGTGTTTTCTGAAGTCCACAGTCAACGCAGCCATCTACCAGGACATTTTAGAGCACTTCATGCTTCCTTCTGCTGACAAGCTTTATGGAGATGCTGATTTCATTTTCCAGCAGGATTTGGCACCTGCTCACACTGCCAAAAACACCAAACGTTGGTTAAATGACCATGGTGTTGGTGTGCTTGACTGGCCAGAAAACTCACCAGACCTGAACCTCATAGAGAATCTATGGGGTATTGTCAAGAGGAAGATGAGAGACACCAGACCCAACAATGCAGATGAGCTGAAGGCCACTGTCAAAGAAACCTGGGCTTCCATACCACCTCAGCAGTGCCACAACCTGATCACCTCCATGCCATGCCGAATTGAGGCAGTAATTAAAGCAAAAAGAGCTTGTAAATAAAACTATTAATAGTTTTAGTTACAAAGAAATAAACAATAGAAAGCTAGCTAGATAGAAAAAATAATAGAGAGTTTCAAACAAAATGATTGATAGATACAGACAAATAAACGATGGATACAAACAAATAAACAAAAAAGCAACATACAAATAAACATTAAACAAATAAACAATAGAGAATTACAGACAAAAATGATTGATAGATACAAATGAATAAACAATAGATACAAAGAAATAAACAATAAATTATGTACAAATGAACAGAAAAAATAAACTATTTTACAAACAAAAATGATTGATAGATACAAACAAATAAACAATAGATTTAAACAAATAAACAATAAATAGCTATGTACAAATAAGCAGTACATAAGCATATCAACGATAGAGAGTTACAAACAAAAATGATAGAGATATAATAAATTGTAAATAAATACAAACAAATAAACAACAAAGGGTTAACAAACAAATAAGTGATAAAGAGTTTCAAAGAAATGGATGGATGGATGTCAGATACATTCAAATAAATGATTGGCGATAGATAGATATATAGATAGATGGATGGATGGATGGATAGATGGAGAGATAGATAGATGTATTTGATTTTGTTAACACAAAATCAGCTTCTATTTCTCGTTTCCTGGTTTTTCCTAGATGCGTTTCAAGGGTGTCTTCAGCTTGTTTGTGTGATCAGCCATCAGGATTCACAGGGGTTCTGTCAGAGCCTGTTGTTGTAAATTGTTCACTTTAAGTACCAAGCCTGCCGGAGATTGCACTTGAAGTAGTCACCGTAATATATGGAAACAAATTCAGCTTGTTCTAATAATCACAGCTTCAATTGCACATTACTCCATGCTAACCCGATTAGCTCTGACAATGGCAGTATCACCGCTACAATAGCATGGGTGCTATCAGGACAATAAATGCACTCTGCTTTAATTACAGCTGTCTTGCCTCGTGATTAGTCTTGATCTCTGTCACGTATGTGAACTGTTTCGTCTTAAATGCTGGTTTATCCTTCAGCCATGTGTGGAGAGAGTTATAGAGAATGTTGCATAATGATTCTGGAGGCTTTAGCAGCAATTAAATCTCATCATTGCAGCTGATTTTTAAATGTGAGAATGAATAGATTTAGGATGATGGGAATTAGTGTTGCTTACCTATTAGTTGATTTTTCATGAAGACAATTAAGCCTTTATTAATCAGTTCTCTCGTTTTATGTGCCTCATTCTTTCAGGGTCGGTGTTTGTATGAGGAATGGTAGATTGATCCAGTCATCTCATTGGCTGCTTTGCTTAATACTTGCAAGTTGTTTGGTCTTTAAGTTCCTCAAGTTCTCATGTTGCCCCATGGAGACTGTCCCAGCAATTAGTGGACTAAAATACTTTGGATAAAAAGCATTAGGTAAATGCCAGGCAATTAAAGCACAACCTTTAGCAACCATTTATCACTTATATCATCACTGAGTGAGACAAAACACATTTTCAGGAGACAGTGTGTAGTCGACATGGGAGATTAGAATTGAAAACCTCTCCTTTTCCCATTTTGGGAGTTTTTCAGAGTTCAATGCAATTTAAGCTCAATCATCAGCAGTTGTGGAATAATGTTGATTTAAAATTATTTTAAAAAAAGCAAGGTTACGTTGAGCCAATTACAGTGGCTGTTTTATAGTTTTATTGTTTATAGTGTTATACTGTCATGGCAGCAGAGTTGTAAAATTGGATATACAGTACAGAAAAGATTACACTAAAATCAGATTAACATGCAAATGTTCTTGTGGATATAGTTTTGAAACGGAATATTTTTAAGTTTAGAGATTGACCTCATTCACCTCATAAGTGCCTCATTGTAACCCAGAGCTTTGCATTTTTAAAGAAAATGGAGACAGTGGCAAGTGAAAATATTTTTTATGGTAAAATTAGCATTGTAGTTCTAGAGTTTAATGCGTATCATTAATGTTTTCTTTCATCTAGTTGTATTTGTGATTTGTAGCCCTCTCTCTCTCCTCTGTTGATTGTGCATGAAAATTTAAAAACAAGCTTATGGACATTTTTATTGTCTGATATTCCTGTGTAAATACATTTATAGATTACTTTAGATTACTAGTTACATTTTAGAGTAATGCAGTAAAGTGACCTTTAATTATTAATTCCAGTGTTTTTGTTTTAATTTTATAAGTAATGTTCCCCCAAACTGCTGAAGGGCATCTCATGTTTAGAGGTTCAGAACATGGCACCTAATCTCACCTCATGTGGAGGAAATTTTCTACTGATGGAAACACACTGCAGGAGCAGTAAAGGCCACAGCAAACCCTTGCCCCAGAAGACACTCGCGGCTTCTAAATGGCTCAATTTACCTTTACCGAGTTCCAGAAGAGCACAGCCCTGTGCCACACATGCGGTTACGGCAAAAATCAATAAGTATTCTCAGAACAAGGGACCTTATTAAAACCAGACCCCTTTTTTCTTTCTCTCTCTGTATGTTTAGAAGAAACACTCACCCCCAGAAATCATTAAAGTCCACAGCAACAGATCTTCCACGTTAGCGCCGCAACCATCCATTTTGCGCTCATTTCTGCTTTGGGCTTTTGTGATTGTGTAGACATTGGGCCATTACTACTAGTTTAGAGGTACATTCTGGGTAATTCTATTACCATCGTCTAGATGAGTTTTCTCTGCAGGTGTTGTTGGGTTCAGTTTGGATATAGTGGCTGTGGAGAAATTAGTTTGATGAAAATGCCCTTCCTCAACAATGGTTAAACCCGCAGCCATCACAATGTGGGTCGTAGTAACTTAAAGCTTTGTGAAATCTTTTACACAAGTAGATTAAGAAATCAATGTTCACATTTTGTTTCTTGACACATAATGGGATTGTCCTGTGTGAATTATATGGCCATCTGCTGTTTTTACAGTCGCACCACCCCAGGTTGGTATGACCCTCAGATTGAAGGTGGTTGGTTCATCCTTAAACTAAACTGCGGCAGAAATTTCCCTCTGCGGTAAGGAACGGTGTGTTTTTTTTTGATATTATGTTTGATTAAATCTAAACGGAGACCTTGGAACTAGTTGTCTTTTATATACCACCATGCCATTTGGCCTCCATGTACACAGGCAGCCGTAACACTGAAATACATCCACACCATTACGAGCTTCATTTTACATTCCCCCAGCAAGCCATAGAGATAAAAAGCCATGGGCTCTGAAATACCTTGCTCCATCCTTAGTGTGAAAATGACCTTTTGCAGATTTTATATCCGCAGCGTTAACGGCCCACAGTAAAGTCTCAAGGCCTGTGCTGCCGCATAGATGTGCATGTGTTGTAAAAGGAAACGAATAGCGCGGTTGACCCAGGGATCGCGAGTAGCTGTACACCCACACGTGATACCTGCTCGCCCGCCCCACAAACAGAGTGCAAACTATCAGTTATAATAACCTGGAAGAAAGGAAGGCAAGATTCCTCTGTGAATTCTCTGGAAGGTCTGCTCATATGAATGATGCAGAGCATACATTTTTTATATTGTGTACCCTGTATACTTTTGATTGGTTTAATTTTTTGTAGTGAATTGTGACTTGAACCATTATTACTTGAGTTTTTTTTGTTTGTTTTTTTCTTTCTAGTTTTTAATGAAAATGATTCAACCTTGACCTATCTCAATGACATTTCTGGAAACTTCCTGACATGAAGGCTATTCCAGAAAGTAGACAGTAAAATTATGCTGCAAAAAATAAATACATACATGTATGTATGAATGAATGAATATTTTTATTTTATTTTATTTATTTTATTTTATTTTTATTTTTTTCTGTTGAATACAAGATATTTTGAAGAATGTTGCTAACCAAAGAATTGCTGCTATCCGTTGACTTCCATAGTACTTCTTCCCTACTACGGAAGACAATGGCTACCAGCAACTCATTTTGCTGATTGGTCAATGTATGTGTAGTGAGTAGGCATGTTTTGAAACGTGAAAAGGAAGAAAGATTGAAATAGATCTTGCAAAACAAATGAGAATCATTCCAGCCTCGTCTGACAGCACAAATATCTTATAAGCAACAGATGTTTCTGGCAGACAAGTGAAAACATTATTTTGTTTCTTTTCCCCCTTCCTTTTTTTTTTTTAAAGAAGATTATTCTTCATTCAAAACTCCATGTAGGGACTCAAATTATCATATACAAATTTCAGAAATGCATGACGTTTTATTTTAGAGTTAAATCTGTCTGGGTTTTAATGCATGGATAAATGTTTTATTTTAATTATGCATTTGAACTGTGTATTACTTTGTAGCATGTTCCATTTTTCAGTAATTATTACTTTGATAATACTTTCATATTATTGCAGTGATCATTTCTAACATGTATGATATGGAATTATCTCAATAGTAGAAATTATCGAGGTAATTCCAGTTGACTGAATATAATAGCATATAATAATTCACTTGCAGACAAACACAGGTTTGAGACCTCGGGGAAAGTTGTAACAAATTCTTACATACCATCTTTGGGTGGAAAGGCAGGTGAGAATAATCTGTCTTGAAAGATATACAAGACGTGTATCTGCTCCAAATATTGGTCTAAATGCTGTTATGGCATAAACTAGCATAAAGAACTGTCTTAAAGGAATAGTTCTTTATAAAAAAATTCTGTCATCATTTACTCAACCTTAACTTGTTCCAAACCTGTATGAGTTTGTTTCTTTCTTTTGAACACAAAAGAAGATATTTTGTAGAATGTCGGTAATCAAACAGTAGCCGGTAGCCATTGACTTCCATCATATTTTTTCCCTACTATGGAAGTCAGTGGTTACCAGCAATTGTTTTGTTACCAACATTCTTCAAAATGTCTTATTTTTTGTCCCAAACAAGAAAGAAACTTAAGGGTAAGTAAATGATAACAGAATTTTCATTGTTGGGTGAACAATCTTAAATGCAAAAATACTTTTTAACCAATTGCTATGTCATTGCTGAAGCGGTTTTTGACCTACTAAAGTTTTCTGAGTGTGTTTAAGCTCATTTCTGGGTGGTTGCTCAGTGACCTAATATTCTGGTCTTTTTTCCATTCAAATTCTTCCATTCCATTTTTCTTTTTCTTTTTTTCTTAAGTTAACACATGCCAGGAGAACATTGTAATTATGATTGCTTAGAAAATAATAGCACACCTGGTTTACGCCCCAAATTTGAATAAATAGGGTTAGGTGTTTTGGTAAAAAATAGGTTTCATCCTTTCTTTAGCAAGCACTGCTAGCCTAATTAAAATCAAAATAGGAAACTTGGCAAGGATAGAGAAGGTTTAGGACTAGAAATCAACAGAGAAGAGGTATGTTCTTCAGTCCCTTTGCCAGCTGCTAATCACAAATGCCGTCAAGAGTTCCAAATCGTCCAGTAATCTGTCTCAATGTGGGGTATTGAGATATTGAGATGGTTGTAACATCTGCCAAGAGAGCTTTAGTTTCTCCTTTAGCAGTTCTTGAACTTGACTGAATGGAGAAATGAGGATGAAAGCTGAGACACCGAAAGAGGGTGAGAGAAAGAGAGAATAGGGGAGTGTTTTGGGAAGGCGCCAGAAAACTGATTTGATGACAATGTAATAATTTCTTATGTAAATGACCAAATCAGCAGCCTTATTTAATTGGCCCAGCTGTGCTGTAGTCTTTTGTGGTGTGCTAACCGCTCTGAAAATCTGTTCCTTGTGTTTCCTGTCAGCTCTAAAGAGCTAGCTTCTGCTCCTCTGAGAATTGCCGTGTCTTGCTTGTCTTTCTTGCAACATTCCCACCTGCTAATTTACATATTCCTTCACTGACCGGCACTGAATGAGAACCCCAAATTTTGGCTTTTACAACCCAATTCAATAAACTGCTCTCAGAATGGCAGCATTCATGAAGTCTTGGCGCTGTTATTGACTCTCTTATGCATAAATAAAGAGATCAGTTCTGTAATAACAAGCTCAGTGGAGACTTGTTGGGGTTCTTGAATCATTTCAGCATTTGCCAGAGCGTTCGACTGATACTGTGAACGTTAGCCCAGTGTCAGCAGGCGTTGGAGAACAGTAACACAAACGGACTTCATTTGAAGTCAATCACTGTATTTACATATCATACACAAGATGCTTAGAGCTTGTGTGGTGGATTTGCAACATAATTAGCCTTTCGTTCCAATTATTTGTGTGCTTATCCAGTTTTCCGACGATAAGTGTCTACATCCTTCTTTCGGTGTGCTCTGTATACCAAATAACCTCGGCCAAGCTATCCCCATCCATTTCGTTATTTGACTTGGTTTAGCAGTGCGCTGTGCTACATTATACCAGGATTGCGTAAGGCTGCAGAGGGACCAATTAGGCAGTGGAGATGGCGTAATGAGTCTCCATTCAGCTGCAGCTAGCATGGGATCAATTTCGAGAAAAAGGCAAAGCCTCATCACAACAGAAAAGTTGGTGGAGAATGCAGTCATGTTTATTTGAAGTTTTCTGAGAAGGGCCGGACTATCGATGGAATCGTGTGAAGCAAGAGTTCAGGCTTTGGATCGAGTAACATTATAAATATTTTATTCTAAAAGATGAAGCTGAGCATTGATTGATGTCATTGCAAACATCTGAAAAATATTCTGCTAAAGCATAGATGGCTTAATAATTCATCTTTTTGAATATTTCAGACTTGTTTAATGAGCTATGCAGACGTTATTATGTTTCCCATTTTCCATGCGCTGTCATAGCCTTTCGGATATTATGTTATTTATTTACTGCAGGTCCATGTGTTGCTTTGTAAATACCAATTACCGCGCTGAACTTATTGCAGAGTGCTTTGTACACCCAGATATATATATATATATATATATATATATATATATATATATATATATATATATATATATATATAAAACGGTTTATTTCAGCCCATTTCCACATCTCTGCATTTATAATACACCAAGCTTCCACATTTCCATTCATGTGTGCTATTAGCTGAGATTTGTGACTGAAACTTTGAGAGGCTGTTTTGTGGCTCTGCTGTTTTTGTGGCTCTGAAACTGACAGTAACTATCATAACTACTTGTAAATGTAGCGTTTTAATGATAGCCTTACGTATTTACGAGCTGTGGCTAAATTGACCTATCGGTAAGCCCCTCCCCTCGAACGCAGACTAGCCAATGGCAGTAGTATCAGTTGTACGGGGAGCGGAACTCGGACATCTTTAGGTTTCAGCGCCATAGAGAAACATTGGAAGATCCGAAGCTCGCATCGGTTTTATGGGGTTTCTGCTTCAAAAATGGAAAAACGATGTGCCTGGGGTACTTGTAACACTGATTCCAGGTATCCTGAGAGGATGGGCAATATAATTTATTTTATTACATTTCCTGAATCCAAACAAAACAGAGCAAAATGTCCCTAAGTATTCCACCCCAATACAAATGAAGACAAAAACGTTCATTTTCTGGTTGTCATACACTCATTAAGTTACAGTTTTCATCTGCTCAAGCAGAACGTTAATGTTATCTAGTGCTTTAGCAAGGTATCTCTGGCTAAAACTAGCTAACGTTAAAGTTAGTGAGTCCATGCTAATGTACAAACCTAAATAGCGGACTGTTCTCACATCTTGTACAGTGTAGGTCAAAAACACATAAACGAAGATCTACATTTCAGTGCCTCTCCATATTAAACTGGTTAAATGTACATTAATTTAATCGTACCCTGCGATACATGAAAAGTGTTGATCCTGCATGTTGTCATCCGCGATCGTGATGACCGACCGTAATATGAGACTTCTCCTGCTTGCATTGTGATCTATAAACCCGTGCTTCGAGTTACCCACCGTATTTATTTTAGAATATTTTATAAATCCCTCCATGGATTATTTAATTCCCATTTAGTGGCCTTCTGTGTCCAAAATTGTGCAAAAACATTGTGGGACAAGGTTTTCACACTGCAGCTGTCATTGTAAGACAGTGAGCAACACCGTTTGTTTGTCCGAGGGAGCAACAGTAACTAAGGGAGGTTTACCGATAGGTCAATTAAGGCCTCCATGTCGGCCGTAATATTTTGTGGCGACGTGCTAAGATATGCACAGATATACACACGTTGCCACTGTTCCATAATGGCTCCTCTGAGAGCCGACCAAAAGTGCTTTTTCAGCACTCGCTAATGAAACAAATCGAACAGGTCAGTCGTATACCGCAGCCTGTCCATTGTTCCCCTGGACTCAGGTCAGGGCTGAAGGCTCTTAATTGTATCTCCAGGTTCACGATTTTGGTTATCTTTTGGTCATGGCCTGCTTCTCTTTATTGGGTACTTTATAAACCCCCATAACCAACCCTCTGGTGTGGGTCTGCACCGCATTGCGAGGGTTTCGAATCAATACAGGACAGTCGTTAGCTGAATTTGTTGCTGTGGATGCTCATAAGGCAACAATTACAGCTGGAATGGAGAGGTTTGGGATGGGGGTGGTGGTATTGTGCCCTGGGGGAGGTTCATGTCAGACATTCAGACCCTGGTTTCATCAGAGAGTGTGGGGATCCATACTGTCTATGAATGGGTTGGGGCCGGATAGAGGTGATTTGTAGCCCAGAGGCGTCGGGTCACAGGTGGGCTGTAAGTACGGTCAGAGGGCCTTATCCCGGGTCACTGGAGCCCAGAGGAATCCACCCACTATCAAATGTGTTGGCTTTTATGAGGGCCACTGGTGACCAGAGGGCAGGTTAACCCCAATGCTTTGACTCCTACAAGAATGGACAATTACAAGTACATTACCATTCCTCTTTGGCCCTTTAAAATTGTTGTGTACTCATTTCTACAGTATATGATGTGATGCTTTGCACTTTTAAGCAAGGAAAAGTAGCATACATTGAACCAGTAGTTGCACTCTGGTGCAAGCAAGTGTAATGTTGTAATAGCAGCTATTTTTAAACCAATTTATTAATTTTTTGGCCATTTTTGTGGATTAATTTAGATATGCAATATATTGGAGATGGTTTTAGCCTGTTGACAACACAGTCACTCCGTAAGATCATCTTTGTGTCTTCATCCCATTTAAAGCACCACCTCTACAGACGTCAAAGCAGTGCTTTTGCAATAAAATTACCACTTTTTTCAATACATTTTGAAACAGTTACTGTAAGACCCCATAATGTTTTTAAATTGTTGGTCAATGTACACATGCAGATGGATGTTTTTGGCTGCTGCATTGATTCTTGGGTCTTCTCTAGCATTTAGTGATGCGCTTTTTGTGCTATATTAACCTTTCTGCAGTGTTTCCCTGAGGCAACAGAAAGCTTTTAACCCCTCTTGTCCTCAACATATTTATTTAAATATTTTAAATCAATCAAAATGCTTCAAAATCTGTCCAAGAGTGATCCATTGAGGCATGCATGAGAGTCACTATCTTTCATTATTTGGATGCAGGATTTCCTATTATGAAGCACAACCTTGGGAACACACAATGTGGTCACATGGTAAAATACATTTTATTATTTAACACATTTAAATTGATGAGATCAACTTATTTACTATTTTCAGAATTTAGTGGTGGTTATAAGACTGCTGCTAATGGCATGTAAAGGAATGAGTTTACACATGACGTTTTGCTCTTATTTCTAAATCTCAGGACCCTTGATTCTATTCTGCTGTGTTTTGTCTACCTACTGTAAATGTACTGTATTCTAAGAAACATGTCGAAACGGTGTGAAGGCTTTCGTAAAACTGACTAGTTGTTCAGACAACCCTTTGACTAATTTAATTTTACACATTCCTAGTCCAATTTTGTGTGTTTTTGTGTTGATGTCAAATGGTATAACATGTCTTTCCTGGTTTGATGAGGATGCCAATGACTCCAAATGGTTTCAGAGCTCTGGTCGTGTTGTAACTCATTTTTATTGTTTGTCATTTTGTTTGCATGGCTACTTTTAGAAGTGCACATTTTAGTTTTTAAAGTCTATTCACCCCTGCATGTGTGTGTGTGAGAGAGAGATAGCTCTCAGTGAAGGACAAATACCAGACATTGTAATGTGCTCAAGTTGGAATATCATTTTCCCCAGTCGTGATTAGAGCCAATCCACAGATGAGTGGAGAGGAGGATGGGAGGGGAGGAGATGAGCTGTAATGGGTTTGGATCTGGGCCCTTGTCCAAAACAGTGCATGGTTGAGGGGTAGTAGAGAAGGAGTCCTGAGAGAAAGCATGCTTAGCATGGACGTACACCAAACGCTCTTGCTCTCCCTCCTTCTCATTTTGCTCTTCAAATCAAAGAGAAACAGAAGGGAAGAAAGTGATGCATCAGCTACTTCACTGATATGATGGAGGTATTTTATCATTAGGGTTCTGAGTGTCTTACAAAAACCATACTGACACTGATAGTTCACTTGTGTCATCCTCATTTCAATTACTACATGCACTGCATTTGGTAGGCTAGTTATAGCTCACTTTCCAACACTCCCTGTTTGTCTTAATCTGGTTTTTATTGAAGTTTAAATTTTATACAAGTAAGAAATAAATTAATATTTACTATAAGGCAGTGTAACAAATTATGCAAATTTATCATACTGCTCTTTGGAAAACTCCTTGTAATTAAAAGTCACTTAGTTTCCAGTTGTTTGTTTGCATTTACTTTGTTGGTGCTATGAAATCCTAAATTAATCTTGACATTCGATACATAATTTTCAAGCTCTAATATGTCATAGAGGGATGTCCCACCTCCCAGGGTCATATCTGTACAGAATTTTTATATTAGTACAGCAGAACAAAAAATAGCCATTAATGTGTTGAAAGATGAGAGAAATATGTATAAAATTATGACAATATATGGTTTGTCCATGTTCCTCAAGTGTTCTCTGGTTATATTTTAAGAATAAAGGATGTTTATAAGGGAAATGCTAAGCAGATGTAACCTTTAGCATTGTATGGAATGATATAAATAAAAACAATATACCAGTGTTAAATGGGTTAAATTTAGTAATTATGATTGAGAGAAAAAACAATAAAAACATATTTACTATCCTAACATTAGGCCATGTGTGGTTACCATAGAATGTAGCAATTTAGCATGTAGCATATTAGCATAGTACAGGTGTGTGTTTTCAATCCTTTTAGTGGTATTAATGTGGCTCAAACAATGAGAATTTAGAGTTGTAATTATCTATTTTATAAAGAAAAGTTCAGTGATATCCTTCTTTTTTCTTTTGTAAAGGTGTAATCAAAATGCACACTTCCTTTTTAATGTTCTACAAGTTGTTTTGTACTTTTCTGCTCTACTTTAATCAGAGAGATTGATGCATTCTATTTATCAACACAAACACAGATGCTTCTAAGATACTCTCAGAAAAATCAAAGGACTTAAGTCAATTTTATGCAGATAGCCGTTCTTCTGAGGTAATTGTACTCTCATGTGAAGTGTCGTTTGGGCTGCTTTTCGACTCAAGGCAGGGCTAACGGCCCTCTTTGCTCCTCATTTGCCTCATTTTTTATCAAATGCTCCCAATCTCAGCGTTTATCCGCCTGCTGTTTGAACACGAGTTAGACTGAGGGAATTCGAACACTTGATAGTCAAGAGTGCGACTAAATATTCTCATCAAGAAGTTTGAGCAGAGAGAAAGGGGATGGAATTAGCTGAAGTAGTGAAAAGGAGAAGGATAAACGGGATAAAGACCTTGAGGCACTGGAGATGTTCAGCTGTGTCTTTTGAATCATGGAAAGAGGGGAGTTCCAGACAAAAGAGAAATGTGGCAGACAGACGATAGCAGGTGGATAGAGGGGAAAAAAATATTTATGAGGGAGAGTGAAAGCGAGTGATGAATTGATATGGAATGCAAAAGCAGAATGTGACCTGTGGAGATAAATTATGAATAAGTGAGGGAAACAGTAGAAAACCAAGCTTGGGTGACTTTTTTTTAAGCAGTCTGGCTTGATGAACAGGCTGTGTAGGCCGCTCATCTGCATTCTCACTGGCATTCCCAACAATTAAGCCCCTAATTACCCCAGAAGTCTATAGAGGAGCTGTGCTTTCCTTTGATTGCGTAGATTCAGAGACACTCTGTCAACCATATGTCGTTTTCCTTTCTCTGTTTGTCAGGCTCTTTCTTTGAACGCCTGTCCCACTCCCGTGCTGGGGATTAACTAACAGTAGCACTGCTACTAACTTAGCAACATGTTCCAGTAGCAAGACAGTAGCCAAGTTTATTTCACAATATTAGTGTATAGCTTTTACAGTGATAAGCTACTTTTCCCAACAAGTTGCAGTGTAGCGAAACACAAAGCTAAAAAATGGGGATAATGTTTACCAGTATTCAAATAAATGATTAGCATTTGTTTTAAAAGATTGTCATTTCCCAATAGATACAATCAAATCCCATTTGTTTTTCTTGTTAAATATCCTGTTTCAATCAGCAATCCAGCACACTGTGGACAAATGGCAATACTTATTGAATATTATAAGTAGCTTGTAGCTTAGCATACTACAGTTTCTGTCCATCTTTCTCCACAGTCTTGTACTCTCTTTTCACATCTTTCCCGTCATGGTTTGAAGGCTCACAAATAGTTGAGAGTGCTTATTTGGGTTAAGAGTCCTCTCTCAGATCTTTGGCCTTCAGTCAGAGGCCCTGCGGATGTTGTAACTGGCGTGTAATTAGAAGAGAGTGTTTTTTAAAGAAGGCTTACATGCTCAAAAGGATTTGAACGATGGCTTTGGCTCTGCTCCGGGCTGTGCAACACCTCGGTCAGCGGCCTGACCCGATAAGACGCGAGGCAGAAAGATGGGGGAGGCTCTTCAACTCTGTTTCGTCATACGGTCGTATCCTCCTCCTTGTGTTCTCTCTACATCTCTGTTTCTCTCACTCCTACTTTTCTTTATCTCGCTTGCACTCATTTTTTGCTCATTAGTGCTAAATGGCCATCACTCATTGGGCCTCTCTGTTTGCAAGACCTGCCAGAAACTCCAGTGGCTGACGTTCGGTTATCTGAGGAGCGACAGATGTGGGTTTCTCTAGGCCCGTGGTTGTTCGTGAAAGGTGTCTCACTAATGAGCGTCTGCACCATGAGGCCTAGAAGAGCGAAAACCCTCTTCAAAGCCAGAGAACGACAGGAGGAAGAGCAGAGGATTATGGGAAGGGGTCTGAATACAAAAAAAATGCACTTTGTGGGTCGCATGTTTGCAGTAGGTTTCAGACGCTAAGAAAGGGAGGGTAGTTGTCGTCATGACTGAATTTCTTTTGCGTCTCTCAATTTAACGTCCCGCTGTGGTTGAAATTGCGCACAGTCTGTCTGGATTTGGAGGCACATGGGGTTTTTCTGAGGGCTGCAAGGCTTTTTATAGCAGACGACGTACCTGTTCGAGGCAGACAGGTGGGACGGCCCTGGCCAGACGATGCTGCTCACCTGTGGGAATTCCCCTGCTACTCAGGTGTGAATTATGGAACAATTACCCAGCAGGCACTGCCCCTCTCCTCTCTGTCATTACAGTCAACATGGGTAATAAAGCCACCTCGTTCTTCCCCAGCCCAGATCACAGGTGGAAAACAGCTTGCCTCCTTAGTGCCCCGCATCCGCCCCCCACAACTCGAATTGCTTCCATGGGACGGTTAATGGCGTGAGGCAGACCATAGTTATTTTTGGAAAGGGTGGAGACGGAGAATAGCCAGACGTTGAACTCCCACAATCCTCCCTTTGCCAAGACTGATGTACTTTCTCCGCTGTCATAGACGGAGAAATTCTCCCGCAGGATGGTAGTTTAGCTCTATAAAGACGTTTGCGGCCAGCGACCGCTAATCTTGTGTACGGTTCTGAGAGAGGGATGTGAGTCTTATCCCAAAGAATGCTGAACTTCCAGGGAAACAGGGCAAACATCTCCCTCATAAATCACAAACAGCTCCCAGACAAGAGCTTGACTCCCCTGTTGATGTTTAGGGACTGGGGGAGGTGCAGTACTCCCGGGAGCAGCGTGAGATAGACCGAAAAGGAGGACTGCGGGTGATGGTAGTGATAGATGAGAAGAAGCGAGCAGAAAATAAGACGGGAGCCACCCTAGTACGCTTCATCCTGCTCCCAGGATGCGGGTTTGAAGGCCAGAAGTGACTTATCTGGACAATTCCATCAAGCTGGGCGCAGCTGACCTATTTATCTCCATGCTCAGTAAAAATGAAGTGAACAACCATCTCTTAACGGTTCCGCTGGAAAATAACCTCTGGAAGATTCTCTTGTGAAACCAAATGTTTGAATACATTAAAATTGGTGGCGAACTGGTTGAGATGAACCTTTATGTATCTGTGCATAAGCAATGCTTTGTTACATTCGCATCTCCACAGCAAAACTTTCAGCTCAATTATAGATGGATTCCTAAATGATCAATATCTTAAATTAGCTTTTAAACGAAGGAAGCTTGTTTTGGAATGATCCTTAATGCATTTAACCTCCTGCTCGTTGCTATGTTTTCAGTTTTCCTGTGAGGTCCTTGGAACATTTCCATGCCATGCCGCAGAGGTATGGCTGCTATGTGTGGAAGCATCTCATTAGCTTGGAGTCAGAGCCTGGAATTGGGATTTCCCTTCAGAAAATAGTAATTGGGGAAATCCATGAAGCCTTTGTTGTTTTACATGATGTTTTCCTCACCTGGGCCACCAAACACTGGTTGTTGCCGTGTTGCTAAGGAGATCCACACAGCAGCCAAGGGATCCCTATGGCATCCTGAGTGGATGGGTGGTACCATTTATCTTTAATAGGGGAAACTGTTTTATTCCAGTACCTCGCCAGGATGAATTGTGGTTCATTATTTTCAGATGCTATTTTTAAATGTCATTTACTTCCTACCACAAGTAAAGTTTTTGACATCATTTACTCACCTTCATGTTGTTCCAAACCTGTTTGGTTTAGTTTCTTCCTAGAAACACAAACTGAGACAATTTGGTTGTAATTAAACAGAAACATTATTTTGAGCCAAATCAATTCATCTGTTGATTGAGTTCAATGATTTGTTCATGAATAAGTGATTTGGTTTTTGTATTCAGTTCTCTGATTCAATGATACGGTTGCAGTGGTTAATGGCTCACTGGAAGACAAATGATCAGTAAATATAGATGTAAACTTCAACATGTTTCTCACTTAGAGCTATCGTGTGACTTAAGAAGTCTTGGAAGACAATTTCAAGCTATCATATGACTTAAGAAGTCTTGGAAGATAGTGTACAAGTAAAAAACAGTTCATCCCGTGTGATCAGTGTTGAATCTCCAGATAATAACATCTTGATTTTCAGAGTGCCTTCTAAATTTTTGATAGAGTTTTGTTGTTGGCTGATTTTAGCTGTAAACCCCCTACAGTCTCTCTTGAGTCAATGCAGAGAGTGAAGTGCATGAGTGTTTTAAGACACTACAGAAGCACTCGATTTGTTGTACTGCAAAACCACTCACAGACACTTTCTGAATTGTCTCATGACTGTCTTCTCCATGGGAGATTGGAAGACACCCAGTGTCCTCTTTATCAGCTGGTTCTACTCAGTTTTATAGGGAGAAATAAAACCAGATGTGAGGATGTGTGGTCTGCGTGTTCCAGCTCTGCTGGTCACAAATCTCTCTCTCTCCCACTCCATCTCTCTTAAAACACTGTCTTAAATGAGAAAAGCAGCCCCTGCAGAACCCTTGGACTGAGATTTCCTGTGCTGCATGCTCCTTTGATAGTGTACATTTGAAGAGATGGTATCCGGTTTACAGCTCTCTATAGGTTTTATCCTGTTCTATCTGAGAGTTGTCTGATGTTATTTAGTGTTGCAGAGTTTAGAGTTTTTGGTGCTTTTGGTATGGAATATTTACTCATACTCTGAAAGAACTCTTTTAGGAAAGTAACAGAACACTTGTCCTATACAATATTTCTTGATCGCAGTGCTATCCTTCAAACTACCAGGTTTTACTCACTTGTCAGCAAATAGGTTTTAATCATTTAAAATCTAATAAAATGTAGTATGATCACTTTTTCTTTTATTTATTTTAATAAGTACATATCAGAATAAGTATGTTGTTTCATTTTAACATGACAATGGAACATTATTTCACCCATATTTTGGCATTTTATTTTCACAGAAGTTATTAAAAGACACTTTAATTTCATTTAATATGCTTTTTATGTATATAAAATCACTTTTGTAAATTTAATTTGATGCAGACATTAAAATGGAACGTCTTTTCTTTGCCTCATATCTATATATTTAATTAGTAATTTAATGTCACGTTTTTATTATTTTTAACATGATAATTCAAATAACCCTGATTACAGTTCAAGTCCCTCTGATCTCTGATTATACATGATTGTATGCTTTTCTCATAGTTATATAGTTTACATACTTAAAAATGTGTTGCCCATTTATTGTAGTGAAGCTAACTACCATTTTTTTTTAAGCAGTAATAGTGACAGTTTTTTAAGGGTAATGCTGACTGCAGTGTAACTACTTCAAATTCAGTTCCTTGGCTTGAAAAGCTCAATTTTCAAAGTAGCTCCTCCAAAAGCAAAATAACCTAGTCTTTGTAAACATCTGTCTCAATAACTGCATTTCTGTTTGTGCTGCAGGTGTGACTATACAAGCTCTTCAATCTTTCCCTCGCCGTTTATTCATTCAGCAGTTCATATAACAGAGAGGAAATGATTCAGTTGCCAAATTCGTTGTCATCTTTGTTTCCACCCCAGTGGGAATCTAATTTTAGTCTCGGCGTGTGCGTGCGCGCTTGCATATTTCTCAGCGTTTGTGCATAAGAAATAGGGTTTGCGCGTGTGTTTGTGACCATGCTCTCATTTTCAAGGCGGAATATTTTTTGCGATCCTGCGCGGATGTGTCTTTGTTGTCTTCATGGGTGTATATTTATTTATAAGTGTGTGTCTCCGTGAGTAAGTGCGTGTATTGCAAAGCACAGCTTAATATCCAATCGGTGACGGGTTGGAGCCATTAATAAGGTGCTGATCGGGCCGGGCTGACAGTACTGCTGACAGAGGGAGATCAGAGGGAAGAATCATGCCTAGCCTGGGGACCCTGAGCTTCAGGTAGCCCCTCTCTGCCAGCCCCTTGTGTCATTACCCATGCTGAGGTGGCTGAGGAGGTGGTACCCCCACCTCTGACACCTACATTAATCAAACTCACACCCCCCTTCCTTCTCGTGCCCACCCGCCACCCCCTAATCATCAGAATCCGGGTGCTAGGAGGCAAAGAAGAAGATACGGCTGCAGCGTGAAGGATGTCCACTAAACTGTTCCCTGTTCGGCTTTCACACCTGACTGTGACTGATGGGATTCTCCGTCCCCCCCTGACCCACCACACAATTAAATATCTGAGCCCTCACTCACCAGGGCGAATTAAAGTCCCAAATTACCCTCACCGTTGTTTTATATCTCAGTCGCAGCCTGTCCCTCTGCGTCTTTCAATTCCAGCGGTTTTGATAAATGTTTGTGCTTTGTTAAGGTAAAACGAATTAGGAGAGACTGGGGAATTGTTTCGTGATCCATACCGCAAACAGAAAAAAGGGTATACGTAGTCCAACGCCTGTAGGTGGGAATCGACATTAGGAGCGTTTCGTGTGGACTCCCCCTTTTTGGAAGCTAGAGAATAGCGTAACATCCATGACACAACACAACAATCTCGCACCTGGTAGCGCCATATTGATTGGCAGCCACCTCCATGCTAATTATTGCTAATGACAAAATCGGCCGTGCGGCGCTTGATTTGCATGTGCAAACACTAGACTCGTGTCACAGTTATCTGCTGTGATGGAAGCATGTGCTAATCAGGATGATGGACTCTGAGAGGTCGTAATTTCAGTCTCGTGTCTTCATTGTTCTGCATTGTTCTAGCAGTAGCTAGTAAAAACAGTGACCTACTCAAGTGCTGTGTTTGATCGCATGGATCGGTTGCTTGTAGATGGCAACATTATGATGAGAGGGCATTTGTGGTTTGTATTGACCAGGAAAAACAGATATGATAACTGTTATCGAATCTTGCAAAGCAACACTTTGGCTGTATGAATCTCATTTTTGTCTGTCAATAGGGCCTGCGATCCATTCACTTCCACTGATGTGGACTTGAATGCAGGAGAGCAAACATCTACGGTGGGGTCCCAATATCTGAGACCACTAGTAAAAAGGGTTCTATTATGCATTTTTCAAATGTAATGCAGTGTTTCTCATTACAAATTCTGTTATCAGCAGCAACAATTGGAGTGGGGAATTGAGTTGAAAAATTGCATCTTTTTAAATTATTTTTAAATTACAGCATCACTCGAGTTGCATGAACTTCAAAAGTTCGCCAGCATGATTTGAGAATGATCTAAAGAGCATCTTGTGCTTCAGTGGAAGCAACAATCATCAGACTGCCTGAACAAGTTAGTTTACAAGATTAAACTCACAAATTTGACTTAGAAGTCTAAATCTTCATATATAAAATGTAAATAATAATATGACTTTATATATAATGCATTTCTTAAAGATTTTCTCATTATTAATTAATTAATTAATTCATTCATTCATTCATTCATTTAATGAATGTTAAGTTTTTAATGAAGAAAAAAAATCTAAATTCCAAAGATTTCCAAAATTGTCTGGCATGAGGAGCTACAGGAAATGAGGTGGAAGGTATACTGTATGTAATGCATTTTTGTTTGTTTTTAGTTATTTTAATATTCATTCAAAACAGAAGCTCTAGACAGGGATCTGAAATCATTTTATCTAGTGTAACCCGCTGCCAGTGGAACTTACCTGAAGAAGACTATCATTCATTTTATTAAAAATTAAATAAATATAATGCATGATTCACTTCACATCATTTACCGGAATTCTGTGGTTTAAACATCAAATGAGTCTCAGTGATTGTTTTTGGCTTTCTCTGAATAACAAAGGGAAGTCCAAATAGGAGTCAGACTTGTGAGGAAATCCCAGACACACCTTCTAAGCTGCTGTAGAGGAAATGAAAGTGAGATAGAGTTAAGAAAGAGATGAGAGAGTAGAGCAGACTGAGGTAGCCAGTCATGTTTCCATCTGATCCTTTATCAAGATAAATGATGAGACTGTAAGGTCCTATAATTCATTTAAACCTTATGCAATCACTGGCCTTATGGCCCAAACCAATGCTGTCCACCAGAAACTACACATTTACGTTCTAAGGATTAAGTAATTTAAGCAGTACGTTTGAGAGGGCGGCTATTACTGAATACCATATTGTATTGGATATGGCTGAAGGGCAATGTTAGACACAACGTTAAGTTTATTCATGATTAGATCTGAAATATACTGAAGAATGGCCTCAGATGTCATATTGCTTTTGTAAAACTTTTTTTACAGTACATAATACTAAAGATTTTCATAAAAAATTTTGTTTTATTAAGCAAATTCAAGTACCAACCTTGCAGTGTATTTTAGCATGTCTATAAAACAAAGTTACCAAAGACATTTGGTATTTTCTAAAATCAAACACTTGATTCTGTCATTTTTTTTTCCACAAGAAATATCGTCAGCATAAATTCATTATCTCCCATGTCTCTGCATGTCAATGTCAGAAAAAAAGAGCAAAAGTCAAGTCCATCAGGAACTGAATGATCTGACCTTTTTAGGTGCACAGTACCTCAGCTTCCTTTGGGTTCCCTCACCAGATGGTCCACAGACAAAAAACGGTGGAGGGTCCTGATAGATGATTTGGGTTGATCAGATTACACAGCCGTAATTGGCCAAATGAGTTGACAGCAATAGGCGCTTGATTGGTTTAGGTAGAAACAAACGAAGGTCTGGAGCATGTGGCAGAGCACTGGTGGTCATTGTGGCATGGGAGATGATGGAGAGAATGGCATAGCGAGAGGAAAGGAGGGATAATTTGATGTGGGAGGTGGTTTTGTTCACGTGCGTGAGTGTGTTTGCCTTCAGCAGAGTTCGGATGAAAAGCGTGCCCTTGTAATAGCGAAGATTTTATTCAACCATATGAATGCTAATCTCGGGTTATTTCTCGTGATTGACAGCGTGCTGTAATTTTGCTGCTTTTAAGCTCTTTTGAAAGCCTTTGTTGAGGTAATTTGCATTTTCAGCATTCGATGTAATGCAAATGCGTAATACGTTTCATTTTGTTTTATGCCTCTTTGGTTTGATTGGCTGGGTAACGGTAGAAATTAATGTGAACGCTTTCAACCATATAAACACAGAGTCACGAGTAGGTCCACATGGAATTTCACCATTTTATTGCACACTTCCTTCAATAATTGTGGCGGAAAAGCTGCGTAATTGTGCGGAATTGAGGATAATGTGCATTTGTTGTGGCTGTAGATTCAATGTAAGCTTATAAGTGCCATTATTATGTCACTATGAAGCATACTGATATAAGCATCTTTAATTTTGCTTATTGGTCTGCATTATAAGCATAATGCATGATGTGGTTCTCCGGTCAAACACTTCCTTTGGTCACCCCCACTCCACCATCTGATTCTGAAGTGTCTCTCAGGCTTGGGTAAACATCTCTTCTTTTTAATTAAAATAAATCCACTTTCAGCCAATATTTAGCACCCTACAGGGACAGGGCTACCTTTCAAGATATGGGGATACAGTGGATAGATTTAGAATGGATATTTAACAAGAGGGAGATTGAGATACGGAGGGAGAAATTGAGTTCTTTCATCTAGCCGTGAAGCAGAGACATGCATTGTTTATGGATGTGTAGAACGGCATTCTCAATGTGACGCTACATATAGGCCTGCTATACTTTTTAGATGGTTTACTGCACATAAACACTGCTGAAAATGCACACAATTCAATGTGGCTCTGGAATATTTTTTTCCTCTACACACTACTGTGCTCCACCCAAGTAGTATTTTTTTATTTATTCCTTGCTGTTGTTATTAAGAAAGAGTTATTACGCATTGTCTCTCTCTTTATATGTTTATATTAATTAAAAAAAAAAAAAAAACTTAATATTTTTTGTGGAAACTGACATTTTTTAGGATTCTCAGGATTCAACTGACATTCCAAAATGAGCCTTGTAATCTCAAGAATAAATTGCATTTAAACTACATTAAAATATATTACATTTTAAAATATATTAAAAATATAATTTTTCTTTCTTTTTCTTTCTTTCTTTCTTTCTTTCTTTCTTGCTTTCTTTCTTGCTTTCTTGCCTGCCATCACAAGAATAAATTACCTTCAAACTATATTAAAATACATTATATATTAAAATAGAAGTTATTTTTAATTTTAAAATGTAATAATATTTTACAATATTACCGTAAAACATTATTTCATTTAAACTGCATTAAAATATATTACGTTTTAAAATATATTCAAATATATTCTTTCTTTTTCTTTCTTTCTTTCTTTCTTTCTTTCTTTCTTTCTTTTTGTTATTTTTCTTTCTTTCATGTTGCTGACTGGACGCTTGCTGTCTGAAGGGATATTTTCTATGGATTTTTTCATAATATTTTGTCGTCTTTCAGTTGTTCACATAGAAAAGTATTAGCTCACCTTTTCTTAACAAATTTGTTGAAATAGTAGTAGTCTTAGAAAGAGGCATTATGAGAAGCATTATCATCTTACAGGGTGTCCAAGGTTTTTATTTATTTATTTATTTATTTTTTTTTTTCAAGGTTTTTTTTTTTTTTTTTAACTTTGTGCCTTTTCATTCCCTGTACATTCATACAATTGAAATGTGATGTCATATCAGAGGAGCGATTCAATGGTGCCCAGTTCTAAAGCAGCTACCTGCATTGCTAGTGGTTGGGCGACAAAGGAATAATGAATTCACATTCATCGTGAGGCTCACACACATGGATTAAACTATCAAGAAGATTGCTGGATCTGGCTTGCTGACAGCACTCACCGCAAACTAAATGTTGCAGCAGCAAAAACCTCACAAGTTCCAACATGTCGCCTCACAAACAAACAGAAGGGGTGGAAAATGCTTCTGAGAGTCAAAGCTATCATTATGTACCTACTGAGAGCCCTCTTTTTAAAAGAAGCACTGTGATGACACTGCAAAGGTGGGTGTGTGTGTGTGTGTGTGTGTGAAATGCAGCAGGAGTTAGGAGCGAGAGCGGTTGAAAGAAGGGGATGAGAGAAGAACAGATATTTGTTTTTAAGTGTCTGTTTTTGAATGATTTCCACAGAAGGGCTTTTATTTTGCTTTGATGTCAGAAATCAGTTTGAAAGCGGGGGATTCCAGCGTCCTGCTCGCGCAAGGAATCCGGCCCCTGTGTTGCCTGCACAAGTCCAACCGCTCCTCTGAGGAGTCAGGCCTTGTTTGTTAATTTTACAGGTCTGCTTTTATCGGCCCCAGTGCCTCAGGTTTGACTGCTATTGATTCAAGGTTTCATGCCGAATTCAAAGCGTCTTTTATTCCAGATATGCTTGAATTCAATTAAAGGACACACTTTTTAACTAGAACTAGAATAAATCTGAGATAATGTACACAGTGGCAGTTTTGGTGAAAACAAAAAAGTGTGAAATTTGTCTTATCTGTAAAAATTAAATTCAGTTACTAAATGAATTAATAAAAAAGGTAATTATGACTGTATGTCACAATTGTGATTTTATTTTTTTAACCGCAAATTACAATAAGGTATACAAAAAAATTAATAAAATAATAATAATAATTCTCTAGAACTTTTTTTTTTTTTAACTATGATAGAATGAGCTTTCTGAATTTTCTTAGCATGCTGGTGGTAAATAGAGTTGCCTTTTAGAGTTGCCTTTTACCTTGATTTTACTAGAGTAATGTAATTGTAAACATCAAAGAGGGAATTTTCATAAGTTTCTCAAATGATTAGAAATATGAATGTGGTAAGGACATTTTATAGGTAAACTGAAAAACCCATATTGATCTGAATATTGGATTTGATTGATTTTGTTTGGGCCTCCTTTGGGTTGCTTGTTTGAAATATCTTTTTAGGGTTAACATTCTTCTAAACTGGTCTTTAGGTTTCTCTGGCATATGATGTTGGAACTATGAAAGCTCAGAGGTCTTTGTTCGATTCGGCCCCGTGTTTTATTGTACCATTAGGGGGCGCAAAAGATTCGTCCACATAAAGCAGGTGGATTAAAGCAGCCAGGCGGCATCCAGTGCGTCCACGCTCGGATGGGAATGCAGACACAAGCTCGTGCTCCAGTGCGGTTGAGCTGCTGCACATTTCACAGCATTTATTCACCCTGCCTGACACTCGCTCTCAAATTAAATTTAAAATAAGAATCCTTAAACGAACACGTCTAAATAGCATCAAGTGAAGGAAAAAACTGCATTTATTTGTTTTAATAATGCAAAGCAATAGCATACATATTGCCCGTCAAAATTACATTTAACGTCAGTGTATAAATTAATTCCCTCTCAGGAAATGAGATTTGTGTGTTTGACCTCCTCAGTATTATCCACCTAATGCAGGACAGCCCATCACATTTTAATGAAACCAATTATACAGTCTTAGAGCTGAGACTAGAAGATAATATTTCAGTAAACGGTGGTCTTCCGCTCTGCAGAATCTATCTATCTATCTATCTATCTATCTGAAAGTATACACTTTAATTCTTATTTTAATATTATATTCATATTTTATTATATTGAATATATGTATCTTGTATAAAAATATATTTTTAAAATATTTGTATATAATTTAAATTAAATGTAAAAAAGAACCATATAAGTGCAATTATATATATATATATATATATATATATATATATATATATATATATATATTAGTAGCAAATATATTTTATCAGTTTGATCTTACTTTGTTTTATATATTGTATCATTATTATATATTATTGGCCCTACTGTCTTTTCGTTTGGTGTGGTGCTGATCGTGTGGCGCTTTGGGTCAACTTTGTGGATAACACCATGGAAAGCTGTGAGCCAAGATCGGAGAGAAGCTTTGAGCGCTCCCCAGCCACCTCTGCCCACAGCATCCTCCTCCTCCTCTCCTCTCCTCTCCTCTCCTCTCCTCTCGCTCTCCTCCCCCTCGCTGTTTCTTCGTCTAGCATGAGCGTCAGTCTTGGCTCGGCCCGGGAGCTGTGCGCACAGGGGTGTCAGTTATGGAGCTGTAGGAGCGCAGCGGAGCTCTCGCCCTTCCCAAGACTGATCACATTCACTCTGCTGTAGACTCACAGAGAGCGATCGCACGGGGCCAGCGCCACCCCGACCGATTTACGCTGGATTTAACGGCGCGTCACGGAACTTTGGAGCGGCTTTCTGGACGCGGAGTTAAGAGAGTAATATTAAACGAGAAGACATTTACATTTTAAACACCGGAAAGGGTCGTGGAAGCGATCTGTAAGGTGCTTCAGAAGCTGTTGAAGGAACCTTAGCGCGCAACATTTCCACACGCGTTTGGACAGATCCGCATCTGTCTTTACGCGTGATCGCTGCTGTTTGTGACTCGCTTCTGCTGTTCTGTAGTCCCGTTAGGACAGAAATCAAAAGCTGGTAGTGTAAGACATGGTATAACCCACGGGCTGACAGACACTAGTTCAATCCTCACTGGTGCGTGTGGATCTCATTCCTCATCCAGAAAGACACCATGAGCCCAGCGAATACTCATCTGACATTTCAGTTGGATCTGAGCGGCTACTGAGAGTTCCTACATACTCCAAATACTAAAAGAGGAGAAACTTGTCCAGTGTTTGAGAACTGAGGTGTGAAGTGGATGTGGACTATGACAGAATGAGTCCTCTAACACACCTTTTACTCTGTGGATTAGTATACTTTATCCAAGTGGATGGTGAGTTACTTTTTATACTCCTTTTCAATAGAACGCTTTAGATTTGGAAAATAGATTTTTGAGTTTTCTAAGACTTTGCTGTTCAAGTATTGCTCTGCTAAATGCATAATTTAACTTTATACACACCCTTAAAGAGTTTTCCCTATTATTATTTTATTAATTTATTTTGTTTTATGCATATGGCAATGAATTTTACAGAAAAATTATTTTGATTATACAGTTTATTTTGGACTTTTTTTTTTTTTTTTTTTTTGTCTGGCATCACTTGGCAAAGTAAATTTAGTTTTAATCCGAATAAGAATGTTATGTTTTTGGGAAATTATTTGTACTTGGAGTAGGAAAAAATACTTGTTTGGTATGATTTATCATAAAATGTGTTAAACTTCTGCTGTAGTTCATATTTATAACTCCAGCGTTGAAGCAGTATATGGTTAGGTACCAACTAGTGCTTTCCACAGCAGGTGCCACAGTCGCGGTAGTCTCAGAATGTGGGGTGACACCTGCTGTGAAAAGCATCAGTGGATGCGCAAGGCGTGGCGCAAAGATTACACATATGGACCCCAAATGATAAACATAGGGTTGGAGAATGACAAACAGATCATTTTAGATTGTTTTTGCAAAGAAATGGATATACAAACATGATCCAGAATGAGATTTCATCAGTCCAAGAGTATGAAACAATTAACTGAACCAATTACACTAGACACAATAGTCTGCACTGAATTCTGAAAAGCTTTCAATATGGATATTAACTTCTGAACTGGTGTTATTAGTTGCATCTTCTGATATGTCTGTGTTTGGTTTCATTAAACCATCTTGTTTAGCCCGTTCTGCTTTTTTAAAATATTACATAAGGATTATTATTCCAGTAAAACTCACAAAAGCTTATATGATTTATATAATATTTGAAACAGCATGTTTATTTCCCCACATCTGTTCATGTCTTTTCTCTGCATTCCCTATAAACTGCATAAACTGCTCAGTTTTTGTTGTATAGATTAAAACCGTAAAGGAGTTTGGAAGCCAATCACTTCTGTCTATCTGGTAGTCTCGGATATATAAACTGTCATGTAATGCAACTAAATGAGTAATAGACTATGAACACTTTAGCTTTTTAATTAATCACTGATGAAGATATTGTTAATGGTGTGAAACAAATGACTTGGTATAGTCAGATTGGTGTGTCCAACCGTTAAGTCTGTATTTTAAGAGAATAAAATGAATACTTAATTATAGTGTATGGTGTGTTTAGATGAGGCAAACTGCACTAGAAGTTGGCGTGGGTTGTATTTCGAGTCTTTTCATGACATGAACAGTTCATATTTTGTCTTTGAGACAGTCACATACACATTACATTAGCTGTGTCAAGAGCGTCTTTGTCCGAAATCTCTGTTTCGCACTTAACAGTGTTTGCTTGGGTTTTTGTTTGAGCTCTTTAAAGAGAATAAGGCCAGAAGATGTTACAGTGACTGATGAGGGGCTGAGTCAGGCTACAGCTTCTGCCATTGTCCTTCCAGCTTTTGCACTTGTCGTGCTGTTTGTCTCCTGTTTTTGTCCCTGTATCTACCATGGAGCCTGCTAGTCTAGCCCAGTTCAGCTCAGAAACTCCCTGTCCTTCGCCATTTCTGTTGCGCTCCAGCTGCCGGTTGCTAGGCACTGGATGAAGGCATGGCCCTTAGTTTTTGGAGGGTAAGAGGGGTGTAGGTCTTTCTAGAAGAGACCATGAATCACCCCGGCGAACCGTTTGCCCTGTAACCCTCCTCTCTCCCTGTCCGACTGGTCTGTGAGAGGTAATCCAGCCGTTCTGGTGGAAGGAGGAGCCAGGTTTGAGGAGCAGCCCTCTCCAAGCAGACAAAAAAGGCTGTGGAGATGCATTCAGAAAAGGCTGTGTTTGTAACAAAGCTGTCCTGGGCTTGAATGACTGTAGTCATGTGGTTCTGTTCAGGGCTGGGGTGATTAATGCTGCTCGGGGAGGGAGGGGTAAGAATGGAGACTTGGGAGAAAAGAGTTTTTGGGGTTCAGAGTTAGTGAGACAGGACAAACCTGATGTTCTTCTTGTTTTGATGTTGATTTGATGCAGCTAGTCCGTAAGACTGAAAAGTTTTATTCTAGTTTAGGAGATCTATAGCGATTGTGCTAGTCCGATTGGACCATTTTTGCCCGGCAAACTGTAAAATGGGTGAAAAAATGCATAGACTTACATTGATGAAGGGACTTGAATCATAGAGTCTTAGCTTGCACTTGTTTCTTCAGAAAATGTAAAAACCTAGTTGACATAAGATACAGTATAGCAGAAATGCTTACTCTGAGCTGCAGTATTTTGTCCTTGAAGCTTTAGGTTCAATGCTCTTGTCCCCATGTTCCCACGTCCCATTTTTCTGCTATTATCCTGGGTCTGATCCCTTGATTAAATTTGCTGCTTTTGGTAGTGTGTTGATAACCGAGAGCAGAGAACAAGACGATGTCCCACTCCCAAGCTCCCCTGGTGGAAGTGAGGAGACGTGCACCTGCCTGCCAGGGGTCCCTTGTGGGTCCGCTCTAATGACGCCGCTGTATCTGTCTGCACGCTGAAGCTTCAGTTCTGCACTGTCAGGAGAAACTAAAACCCAGACTAGAGTGTATGTGTGTCTGCGAGTCGTGATTGAAAGAGGCAAGGAGAAATATAGAATTGTAGGTAATACATCTGCAACAAAATGTCAGTATGGTTTTCATAAACACTAGAGGAACCTTTGAATGCTCAGAGGTTGTTCCTTTATCTCCTATATGCTTTATTGAAGTACTGAGTTTATCTCAGGTGTTTCTCCTAAAGAAACCTTTTTAGGAGAAACAACAGAGACAAGCTTGATAGTTCAATGAGTTGTTGCTTCTCCTAAAATTCCTTAGGAAATTTACCTTAGCTTAGATTGTTTGGTTTAAAAAAGAATTTAACGAAAAAAGGTTTCAGATTATATTGAGACTTCTGATTGCAAACTTTGGTATCTGAGCACAGTTTTTGACATTACTGAGATCTGACCTGAAAGTCCGATAGAGATACATGTAAGATTACTTGGGTCTTTTGTTATGGAGCAATGTTAAAATCTGAGTAGCATGAAACCTCCTTTTAAATTCATTGCTGTCTTAAAGAAATCATTTGGAAGTTTCGGTTTTCTTAAATTCATAGTGTGTTTGAGAGTACCAGTTACATGAACAGGCTCAACATAATTGAATGAGATCTGTAATTAAACTTGCTGTTGTGAGGTGGGTCTTATCTGGGGTCTTTGTGAATGAGACGTCATAAAAGCTGGGTTTAAATGGAATTGTTCTGCACTAGTTGGCTAGGCTGTGATGCATCGCTGTCGTAATTGTGCCTCATTTTCGAAGAGAGGCCTGTGGTAATGACGCGTACGCGGCTCGAAACCACAAAGCAGCCACACTGGAGTCAGGGAGTGTTTGTGCATGTGAGGATGTGTGACTGTTTCTCAGTTTAGCGCTCAGATTAAAACAAGGATGGGCTCTCGGAGAAAGAATGTGACGGATAGCTGGAACGAGAGAGGAGATAATGGGCGAGCAAAGAGAGAGCGGAGGGTGTATGGAATCTATAATGAGGGTTAAAGTCGGGGGTCAGCGTGTGGGCACTTTGCTGACATTGTTGTAGTATCAGGCATTAAGAGCATTGAGTATCTCAGCATGGGAGGCTGGATAGTATTACACCACTGCTGCTATACTTAGAGTATCACTTAAATACTCTAAACCTGCCTCTTCCTCCTCTGAGAATCAGCCAAATCCGTCTTATAATTGATAATTACTTCCTTTGCAAGCAACAAACACTACGTCAAGCCAAATTCAGCTTCAGGAAGTGCGACGGAAGAAGAACAAGAAGTATTTCTCTCTTCTCTTCGGGGGGATGATACCAAAGCATTTTCATCTGCTTGGCTCACTCTCAGTCAAGCATGCCTATGACATTTTCTAGAAAGAGGATGCGGTTGCGTGAGACTCGGTGCGAGTACCATGTTTTTTCGTTAGATGTTTCATTTGTTCTTGGAATTAGAAAATGACTTGATGTGTCTTTTAGGTTTGGTTAAAATCTTAGACCTTCAAGAAGGCCATTCAGATGTGGTTCTATTAAAACACTTTCCAGTTGTTGGCAGGTGTTTTCTCACAGTGCAATTATTAGCTTTGATCCTGTATCATATTTGACAAGGTAGTTTCAGTTCGTAACTTTTATAACTAAAGACAATGTCCAGAAATTTCCTGAAAACTCTACTGGTGTTGTATTTTTCCCAAGAAACAGGATTCTCCGTACTTGCTGACAAGATCAAATATACATATTGTAAACTCTTTGCTCTGCACATGTACGCACTGATAACACTCTGTTTAGTCACAAGATGCATATGGATTATTTCTTAAAAAGTGGATAAAGCTTGTCAAGAGAACTTTTTTCATTTAGAGACCCTGTGAAATCAGTTTTCAGACTTTTACTGCATGATACTAGATGAATTTCTATCCAATTAAATGTTGAATAAACTCCAACTAAACCTCCTTAAGTTAGTTTGCTGGTCTTAGACTGTTTCCCAGCCTGGCCAAGCTGATGTTTAGCTGGTAACTTGGTCCTCCTAATCTGACCAGTTGAAAACTGTCCAAATTATCAAAAATACTGAAAATAATCTAGATTCGTTGAGCCCTTTCATTTGGTCTTTAATGTAAATAAACAAAACAGAATGAGCCAAGTGTCAGATTTTCCCTCAGTAAAGCACTGGGCATATACTTTCCCTAGTTTCCTAGACCCAGACTGCCAATCAGAAAGGAAACTACAGTGCGATAAGTATTAGGAACAATTTCTCTGGCTAGAGATTGTTCTTTGGCGATAGCGGCCTGGCCTTTATCTTTCTCTCCATTTGACAGTCAACAGACTCGACTGAACACAGTTTGTACAATCCACTGACTTCTTCAGTCCACAAAGTCATGTTTGAGAAAGTGTCATTTGTTCTTTCATCCGTTGGCTTCACCTTGCCCTCGTTTAGTTGTCTCTCGGCAGCTCTTAGATAAGAAAGGATCTGTGTCAAGGCTGAATGACTCAACACAACATAACACAAACAGATAAGAGGAACGCACACACACAGAGTGGTTAAGCCCAGATAAAGAATTTAAATGAAATTCAGCTAACGCTATTTTTTCAGAAAAATCAAATCCCAGAGCTGAGGTTTTTCCCTTTGGTCCGGGACTTGCTCCAGCCTGTGCCTGATATGTATGAGACACTGCAGAGAAGACGGTGAGATTAAAAGCAGCTCTGCCGGTCATGAAAATGGATGAGGCTCAGCCGCAGTGGAGCAGCTGAAGACAGAGAGACTGCCCGGCACTCCAAAGCGCATCCGTCATGCGCGTCAGGGCAGTAATGCAGAGAAGAGCAGTGCAGGGCAGTGTATAAAATCTTCCATGCTGCCACCTTCACTCTCATGCATCACGGCACGCACTGACTGCTGTGCTTCAGACCGCCCACTGTGTGCGCGAGACCAGGCCTTTTGATTATCACAGAGAAAGTTTTACTGAGGAGTTTTTATAACTTTGCTGAACTCGGAAGTTTATGTTATGAGTTTGAGGCAAGTTTAGATTCAGGCAGGATTAGAAAGAGCTTTGTAGGTTGACATTTAGGGTCGTTGTACAACACTTGTGACGTTAAGTCCACTTAACAGTCTAAATTATAGGTTTAGATTTAGGATTGTATATTTAATTTCAGTGGTTTTTCCGTTCGATTCACAATTAAAAGCTGAGACTTACTGAGGTTTAGAAGCTGGTTTGATTGGATAAATTAGGGTTTTTATTCAGCAGTCGTAATTGTAGATGAAATTGGGTTTCGATTCTGTGTTGTGTTTAAATGTCAGTTTCAGTTCAGTTACTTGTTAATACACTCAGTTACTCAGTTTTGAAAGCAGGATTGTAGATTTAGATTCAAGATTTCATCTTATACAGTAGCTTAGCTAAAGTTGGACATTAATCATTGTGGTGTTATTTGTGGAGAAGTTTCCCAAGTAATGATATCAGTGACTCATCAGCACAGCTTCATAAATATGTTTTCTGTCAGGAAACACCTCTTGAAATCTGTGTTTGGTTTCCTGGGTAAAGTCCATGTGAGGTTCAGGCATGACTTTTGTTGGTTACCTGAGTCTGTTGATGACCTTTTATATACATAGCTGAGGTGAATTTGATAACACAGCACATCCGTCATGAATACAACCTGGCTGACAACACATTGAGTCATCAGTTGAATCTCCATGGAAAATGACGAGAATTCCCTGAGTACTTCCATATATAAAATGCAAAAAAGGTCTTGGACATTTTTAGTATGTATATACCTTATAATCACTGTTTACGCTGTAGAATAATTGCACACTTGTTTACTCTTGGTTTCAGCCTAAATGTTCTTGCCTTTACCATACATATAAAGTTCTTACCATGTAGAGAGCAGACCCCTACAGACCTTTAACTCATTTAAACTTAAAAGTGCATCTCTGTACCCTCTGCAGAGATGTTCAGATTAAGCCTTCTATGAAATGAGACTTATAAATCTCACCGGACCTGCTTTGGCTTACTAATAAGAGGGACTTGGGCTGATCCCAGGGCTCAAGCTTTTCATTAACTTGCATTCCAGGCACACTGTATCTTTCACTATACCTGCAGTCTATACTTCAATTCAGCTGGGACAGCGGGCAAAGACTGCAGCCAAGTCAGTGACATGCCCATGTGTTTAACAGCGGCCGCCCACGTATTCTGCAATATATCTGCCTTCTCTCAAGTCTAGTGACTGATGTGGCCACCTAAAGGAGTTTGTTCTTTGTATCTCTTCAAAAGCATATAGGGTTTATTTATTTTCCACTCTGTTGACTTTGGACCATGAACTGTGAGGTAGGAAGGTAAAGACAATACTGTATGTCAGGAGACAATCATACCGCTTTTTATGTCACTCTACTCTTCAGAGCTGTTCAAAGATCAGCCGTCACCAGGATGCAAAGAATGAGCGAGGTATGCCGCAGAACACCTGTGTGTGTGCGTGATCATTAGGGTGTGGGTGCATATGCACACACACAAAGGCCTACATAGCTCTGATGTTAGCACACACATGCTGTTATAAAAGACCCGGCACCACAATATTTTCACAAAGTCAAACAAACTCACACCTGCGGGAGCCCATTTCAAAGTCTCCACGCTGACCTGACCCACATTATTTTACAAGACAATCCTGGCATGTTAAATAGATGTTGAATAAATATGTACAAAAAGTGCATGATAACAAGGGCTTTCAACCACTGCGGAAAGCAAAGAAAAAAACTTGTTTGGCTATTAGTAGAGAATCGTCTGCACACATATCGTTTCTTTAGCAGTTATTTACTATGGCTTCTTGGTGAGTTGCGGCTTTGTTCAGTTCTATAAACATGATTATTAAACTAAAGCTAATCCTGAACAATTGCAAAATGCAATGATAGCTCAAAGTATGAATTGTTGAAACTTCATAAATGTGCAAACAGTAGGGCTAACATCCCTGAAAACCTCACACCCGGCCTCACATCCATTCATCATCCTGAGAGAAAATGAGAGAGTTCATGTGAATGCAGAAGAAAGGAAGGAGTGAAAGGACGAAAAGGAGGGGTTTGAGGCGCTGGCGAATGTGTTGATGAGGGTTGCTGCCCTCCTCTGAACATGGAATTCTGTCTTCCACGCCTTCCCTTTTTTCTCTCAAGGCCCTGACGGATCATTTCCTGATGGGAGAGAGTGATAGAGGGACGACTGCTGATAGAAAGCAGCAGACGGAGATGGAGGGAAAGAGAACGCGCATCCTGTGAGGAGAACATAGAGGTGTCGGGAAAGATTTGAGAATGAAGGAGACAACTTGACAGGAAGTAGAAGCCGCTGAAGTATAAATATGTACAAAGCCATTATCTTTGATTATTAAATTCTCATTCCTCCAGTTGGGCCTATTTATATCTCACCGCAGGAGCGGACTCGGGAAGCGTACACTGATACAAAGTCAATAACTCACTGCAGGGGAAGAGTGTGTGTAAAAGAGAGCGAGATACATAGGAAGGCAATATCTGGAAACATTCCTTTTTTTGAAGAGGAATATAGGCTTCTTGGAATTATCTGGCTCTCTCGTGTTTGCTTCCATGTGTATGTCTGTGCAGATGGAGACAGGTCAGATACCGCACTGCTCAGGTTTACCAGGGTTTTTTTGTGTATATGTTATGCAGCTTCATCTGAGATAAGTTTTCAAGACTTACCGGCCAAAGTTATTGTGCATCCAGACCTCTGTGGGACGCTGGAGGGCAGGCGTTGTGTGTGTGTGTAGGGTGACAGGGTGGCGACATGATGAATCTTCAAGGGCGTGCCTGTCCGTGCGAGGTTGTGCCGTGTGTGTATTCAGAGCTATGTCTGAAAGCATCCAGTAACATCATCCCTGTTTCCCCACAGACATTTTTATATTTTCCACTGATGACATGATGAACGAGTCGCTGTCAGACTAGCCCGAGTGAAGATATTCATCTCAGAGAGAAAGAACTTCCAGTGCCTGGAATTGAAGTATAACCAGTATCAGGGTTAAAGGGCTTCCATAAAACTCAAACCCTGCCAGCATTTCAGTTTTTCATGTTGGTTTGTGTGTTTGCTAAGTTTTTTGAGCAAATTCACTTTGTTTCCCATAAGATTTGACAAGATTGAGAACAGGGATGTGGTTTGAAACAGGGTTGTGTTGAGGTAGCAAACAGAATGCAGAACTGCAATTTGGATTTAAACATAAGAAAATCGAATTAAAATGAATTTAATTTCAAAGAAATTAATGCAAATTTATTTATATATATATATATAGATAGATAGATAGATAGATAGATAGATAGATAGATAGATGGAGAGATGGACAGAATGATAGATAGGATGATGGATGATAGATAGCTGGAAAGGTGGATGGATGGATGAATTGATAGATTGATGAATAGATAGATAGATAGATAGATAGATAGATAGATAGATAGATAGATAGATATTTGAAACCAATCACTGCCATTTTGACCCCATTCTTTCAGTTTCAACTTTCTTTTCTGCTACTTAAAATATCATAAATACAAAAACAAGGAAAATATTTTCTCGTATGTATGCTCAGCGAACCATAAATGATTTTCTACTGTGACGTTCCTTCAGGCGCATACTAATTCAATTAACGATAATCCGCATCAAAATCCTGAGATAGTCATTCGTCAAATGGTGACCTCTTTCCTCGCCTTTTATTTATTGCCAATGGAACAGTGTAATTAGAACATCTTTGGGACATTGCCCGTGGTAACCTCTGATCACAGCTCCACACACACACAATAAGTGATGCATCCTCTGGGGGCTTTCTGGCCTTTCTGCAGTGGGTGGGTTGCAGCTTTGGCTATTGATTTGGACGGTGGGCTGATGAATCTCAGGGGAACCAATAAAAATAATTACGAAGAATATCATCAAAGCTCCCCAGCCTTCTGCTTTGCACATGAAAAAATGTGTGGCAGGGCTAATAGAAGAGCGGTGGAGGTGGCATACGTGGTCATCTGTGCCCAGAAGAAAATTTTATTGCTCTGAGGTTTTATTGCTCTTTCATGGTTCTCAGTTATGTTTCTTTGAAGTATCAGATGTTTCTCCTAAAAACCCTTGGGGAAAAATAAAAATATAGGCCTATATATTTATATAAAGAAGTTTTAATAATTTGGTTACTGATCTGAACACAGTTTGAGATCTTTTCCGAAACACTTGAGTAGATGTGTGAGATAGGTTGGGTCTTTGCTTAGGAGAGTTGTGATAGTCTTCATTTGTTCTCATTGGTGTCTCAGAGAAACAGATTAAAAAGGTCCTGTTTGTGGTGAGGAGATGCTATGACTCCTACAGTGAAGAGATGAAGAGAACTTTATGGAAATGTGCTGTAGATGGCTCAGCAGCAGGCTTGGAAAGAAAGAATAACAGATCAAACTACTATTTCTGTCCTCCGCCATCCATTAAGTGGTGGCACAATATGTACAAGGATAAAATTAGTCCTCTCCCCATGCAGGATACAAGAGGGAGGTTCTGCAAGTGAGCTATTGTTCTTAACCAGCCTGTAAACAATGACTAACATGACAGTTCACCCCCTCTAGACTTTCTCATCCATAGAAAGCACATCCTCCTCGACTGATTCTGTAGGCTGCATATGGCAAGGAGGAGGAGAGTAAGACAGGCTTTAGGAAACTTAGATGAGGTGGAGGCAGATTATGCAATTTCCATTTTTCTTTTTTGCCACTAAATTATACTTTTGAAAAATGTATGTATATAAATTGCATCAGTGCGTTACATGTCGTATCAAGAATGATTATGAATGCATGAATCAAGCTCAGTTGGAATGTCGACAGTTTCTCACACGGATTTCCATGCATCATGTGCGCGTTCCCCAGTCTAAATGTGCGTGCATATGCATATATGCCCTTGTGTGTTTGTGGGCTGGCTGGGGGGTCCAAGGGAAGAGGAAATGGTTCTTTGAATGGTGTGCGCTCAGAGACATAGTAAAGAGCACTCTTCCTGGCGGCCAAGAGCACTTGATTGTACAACAAGCAATGGTTGCATTAAGAGAGGGCAGCAGGAAGAGAGAGAGAGAGGGAAACAAAGAGACAGAGAGTGGGAAGGAAATGAATTGACTTTGCCAGTGGCTTAGTCTGCTGATGGGAGAAAATATAGAAAAAAATACTTTTTCATTTTCATATGTTACATCCACAAGTGTGTTAGGGGTAATGAAGTGTGTATGTGTGTGTGAATGGGTGGGTGTGGGTGTGTGGGTTTGTCTGCCTATATGATTGACCCTGTTATAGTGGTCGCTATAAAAACTGTTTTTACAATTTCGAGAGTGGAAAACAGCAAGGTTTGCCTGTTGTATATCTGTAGAGGTCAAAAAACAGCATTGGGCTTTCAAAATATGTAGCATAGTAAAAATTTAAGCAGCTCAATACTAGTTAAGTTAGTAGAATCACTGCTTTTAGTTAGTTACCGCCCAGTACCTAGGCAAAAAGAATGTGCTCCATTTATGCAATGATGAGAATAATATTCCCTTTTATCAGTTTATCCTCTATCTGTTCATATTTCCTTCTGTTCCTCACTTAACAGGGAAAAGCACAATTTTAGAAGCATCTGCTGAGCAAAATTTCTCCCTGGATAAAAAGACGAAAGAAAAAAATACAGCTAGCAGATGGCGCCTCAAGGTTCAGACGATTAGAGGTTGCAGATTGGAATACAAATTGGATTAAAAGAAATTAGACTAATAAAAATCGAATCGCATGGCAAGTGCAAGCATATTCACCTCAGTCATGTAAAAGTCTCTGCCAGTGGCTGTCGATTAGAAGCTAAACAGATGCTCCAGTGAGATAGCAGTTAATATATGTGTGTCTATGTGCGTTCTTGGCAGACATGGTCCCCCTATCATCCTCTTATCTCGACCCACCCCATTTATCAATGTCATAATGTTAATTAGTGGTTTGTTCATTTAGTGGCTTGCAACATCAGAACGAACTTGTTTCTGATTGCTGAAAGCAAGACATAAACATCAATCAGAAACTAAATGTTATAAACATTTGTGTTCATTCTTTAAAAATTGGTATGTGTAGAAATTGATTCTGGACTTCATTAGATCCAGAAGAACATGCATGGATACACCAAGGTTGCATCAGTGGCCTGACATTAAATGAGTTGACAGCTCACGTTTTGAGGGATGCAGACTACCAAGAGAGAGAGAGAAGGAGAAATGCGAGAGGCAGTGAGAGAGAGCAAAATCAGTGTATCTGCAAACTTCAGCAGAGCTCGGTTTCATAGTATGCAGCACAACTTAAACATGAAACCTGGAGGGTACAGGATAAGATCTCACCCTGTCAGTAGCTATTCCCTTGTGTGACCCCCAAGGCTGCTCTGGGTCCTGTGTGTGGCCCCACTTAGACAGCAGACAGCTGGAATGATCACTAATCAATGAGAGGGAAATGGCAGGAATTAGCACAAATTAGGTGAAGTGGGAGTCCTCGCTCCCTTTAATAGAGTCCGTACTGCACTGCGGAAGAGAACGAACTTTTAGAGCACACTAAGACACAGCAAAACATATTTGCATATTAACAAACAAGTATTGCTTCTCTGCTATGCTGTGTCCTGGTCCAACTGGTAAGAAGAGACAGCGTGGATCTCGCATTTAGAAGTGATCCTAAACACCCTAAACAAATGCTCTTTTTTACTGCAGTTCCATACATCAGCAACCGAAAGAGTTTAGCACCGCAGTGAACTCTTGTACATCAGCACTGCACACCTGCCGTCCTGAGAGAGGACAAGGCCACCTTCAGCTCAAACTAGCTGCTGCTGCTGGGGCTCTCATAGCGTAGGAGGTCCGTCCTGCGCTCTGCAGTGGTTTATGTTGCACAAATGACTAGTGAGCAGCTGTTTTAGCAGTGCTAAACAAACAAAGCTGCACAGGGCTGTGTGCTGATCATGCTAGCATGCTACTCTCTCGGGAGGTTTAGCCACTAGCACTGATAGAAAAAGCTAATGAACAAACATATTGTGCTTCATTTGTAGATGTATCTTCTTGGTCTTGTTGATAATCTTGCATAATGCTCTTTTTTTTAGATTTCTCTCTATGAAACTTGGTCATTATGGAGCCCACAATGTATGTTTTTTGGTCCACACAAAGATGCCTGACACACTTCTTATACTGAACATTCACATGCTAAAATCATACCCCCTTTCTCTTTTGCATATCCCCTTCCCCTTTGCAGTCACTCCTAGTTTTAAGCGATTTCAATCCCTGAAAGAAGTCGAAAATCAGCATTTGCAATCTCAAGGGTGTTTCCAAGCTAGCCATGTGCTATTGAAGCGTGTAAAGCTTACAGCATTCATCTGATGGCAGCGCTAGTGGCTCAGGCTTAGCATCTCTTTTTGGCCCGGGTTTTGGTGGGGATCACGGGCTGCTTTTGTCCCTCTTTGGCCCGTGCCTTAGTGATGTAAATGCAGGGTGGCTTCTGGCTCCTTATCTCTAGGGTTAAGGCTCACACTGCTCTTTCCGCAATCTATTATCATAAGGGCCAGACTCCTAGCGTGGGCTGCTAGCGTTATCCATACCAAATGCAGGGCCATGCAGGGGAACGTTCAGGGGATTAGCATTTTAACACAGTGTGAGTCTAAACCCCTGAACCTCTCTGTCACAGAGGGCAAGTCCCCAATGGCTTGCCAGCTCACTATGTGGCACCCTAAATTAGTGTGCTGGATCAGAGTGGTGGGTTGTGTTTTTGACATGGCTTTTCTTGGCTCAGAAACATTGCTTTTGTATGCTCAGTGAACAACTGGCAGTAGAGATAAAGGATTGTTTTAAGGGAGTATTTATTAGGATTTTCCCAACTCAAACCTTACTTTTTCTAGCTTAAAGGTTCTTTAGAGATTCAAAATGTTAGATTGTGATTGCCAAGACTAGGGCTGTCCAGTCCTGCTCCTGGGGGGCCACTGAGCCAAAAGAGTTTAGCTCCAACCCCAGTTAAACACATTTAAACCTAATCAAGGTTTGAAGGAAGACTAGAAGCTTCCAGACAGGTGTGTTGGCATAAAATTGAGCTAAACCCTGTATGACTTTGGCCCAACAGGAGCAGGATTGGACACCCCTGGCTAAGACTAATGCTAATTGGTTTGTTACATAAATATAAGGTTGGACATGACAAGTCTTCCTCTTTCTCTGTTTTCCCAGGATCCCGTCTACGGCAGGAAGATTCTCCACCTCGGATCGTAGAACACCCCTCCGATTTGATTGTATCCAAGGGCGAGCCAGCCACCCTAAACTGCAAGGCGGAGGGGCGGCCCACCCCTACCGTGGAGTGGTACAAGGATGGAGAACGAGTTGAAACCGATAAAGATGACCCTCGATCCCACCGCATGCTCCTGCCCAGCGGCTCGCTCTTCTTCCTGCGTATCGTACATGGCCGCCGAAGCAAACCTGATGAGGGGGCATACGTTTGTGTGGCACGCAATTACTTGGGGGAAGCAGTCAGTCGAAACGCCTCACTGGAAGTAGCATGTAAGTATGCGATTTCTTTAATTATTGTCTTGAGTCACAGCAACAATGTCACAGTAATCAATGTTGGAGAACTTGTCTTTTCGATGAACCCATAATGTTACTAAGCTTAAAACTGCACAATTTTTCTTTTAGAATACCACAATGTTTGCAGCATAGAATTGCAATTTGGTATTGCATCTGATGGATTTTGGAAAAGACCAAAGTTGCAGTTGGCTTTTGACTTTAATTAGCTCTACATATGTTTTAGCAAATCTTAGATATATCTGTCTGTTTCAGTACAGTCTGTCAGGCTTGTAGTTTTTCCTTCTGACTGAGAAATGGAAATGATAGGGTATGCCAAGGAAGTGTAGAGCGACAGACTCAGATGAATGGTGGGTCTCATGCTAGGTGTGGAGGGAGGGTGTAGACACTCTACACAGGAAGGCAGAATCTGGGAGGGGGGCTTATTGACAATCTGTAGATGGGTTCTGCTTTCAAGATGGGTCTCTGTTGGGTTGACTTGCATTTTCAGAGAGAGCATATCCCCTGGGATCAAATCCCCAAGATAATCAGAGACCATTATGAGTGACAGCTAAACTGTCCTCATTTGCTTTTCTATTAGACAGTGAGTATGCTATTTTAATGATAGGCCTTTTTGCTAAATCATTGCTGATTAATGGACTGTTGTAGCCAAGAAACTCTTTGCTAGGCAGACCTTGCGCCTATTGTCTTGTGACTTTGTGATCTTTGTGATTAGTGAATACATTTCAGCATCTAAAGGCATAAAAGCTCGCTACACTAGCTTAGAAGATATGCCAAAGCAAAAGTCATTAGAGATTAAGGAGTATTGGTCTTGCTCCGCTGGGTTTGTAGTCTAGACCTGAAGTCTAAGTGAGCTGCTATCTTGAAGTCTGTTTCAACCCCGAGCTGATCAATACTGCGGCCTCTCTTATGTATTGTTATGAAAATAGGAGCGATCCATCATGAAATAAGGATATGATGATAAATATTGAATGAATGGATAACTAAATTGGCCCTGTGTTCTGCCGCCAAGACCCCATGCAGTAATGAAGAGGGTGTGTGTGTGTTTAGCTGTTAGAAAGGGTAACTCTAGATGAAGGGATTGTGGGAAGGTTTTGAGAGCCAGTAAATTTTGAATGCTGCTGCATTTTCTATTTTTAACCTGTAATTGATGATACAGGACGGTGATTTGGGTTAAAGGAGACAATGTTTGCATTTAGTTTTGCAAAGGGTACTTTCGAGCTAGCAATTGTGGGAAGATTTTCAGTAATATTTTTGAATAAATTTTCTATTTTTAACCTGTAATTGATGATACACAACTGTGTTTCGGGTTATAGGGTATATATAGAAAGGTATAAAGGCAGTTTGTGTGTGTTGTGTGTGTTTTCACTCGTGTAGCTGGCAGGGGGTGTGTGTTTTCTCTGATCCTCTCAGCTCTTGTGAGCTCTGGTGGCGGCCCCCAGGTGCTAACTGTGTGACAGCAGCTTGATCTATCGATCGCACTAAGAGGGGTCTCCTCGCCTAAATGAAAATTCATGAAAAATTGATGAAGTCCCCGATTATTCCTTTTTTTTCTCCTCTGCTAGCGCATGTATCTCTCTCTTTCACTTCCCCCTCTCTGTTCTCGCTAGCTCTCTACATTTCCAGCATGGTGCTTAGTCAGATGCTGTGTCTGAAACCTAATCTAAAAGGGCACTGTTTTGTGAATGAAGGTAACTCGCAAGGAAACAAGACTCTTGTAAGGTTTCCAAGACACTATAATGTCGTCTAATGATCCGAAACAATATTAAAACAATATTTTTTTAATATAAAAAAAATATGTGTATATATATATATATATATATATATATATATATATATATATATATATATATATATATATATATATATATAATTTTTAAAAAAAATTTTTTTTACAGTAGTAGTCAAATGTTGATTCAAATAAATAAATGCATTAGACACTAATTTTGTTCTTTCAACCAGATTTTGGAATGCTTCCCACCTCCATATACAGCCTACAAAAGCAGTATTTTTCAGGTTTAGACACAGTCTGAGGGTTTAAGTGAGCTGTAGGATGTTTTATGATTAACAGGTGAGAGGTGAAGGGTCGTATGGTTAGTGGGACAGCGGATACTAAACCTACAGCAGGAGAGACCAAGAACTGTTTCTTAAACGAGACCCCTCAGCTGTGTTACGTTACACAATTTCCACTCATAAAACTTCTCTTTACTGGTTAGTGATCACAGAAGTGAAGCCAATCTAAACCGATACAGCTCATGTATCGCTCCAAGCAAAATATGTTTCATCTGTCACATCGTAGAAATATTCTGAAGCGGCGCTGTTTTCTCAAGAAGTAAATGTTGATTTTATAGCCAGCTGTGTATATCTGATCTATATGAAATAGTCCCAGACTCACATATGCATAAAACGTTCACCTCCAAAACAAACAGCTGGCCTTCAGTGACAAACTGAAAAATGTGGCAAATGTTCCAGACTCTTTTGCGATGTTCGTTTTTGGGGTTCCGACTCTGGTTACAAGCCCAGTACTTTTTCATCTTCGTGTCACAAGTCGTCTCCTGTTGCGATATATGGTTCCGTCTCTCTCCCTCCTTCTCATATGGGGTCAGTCTGCGCCCCCGCAAGCTGAGTGAATGGCTCTGTTGAAACAGATTGCAGGCAGGCGTTCGCCATGGACCACTGGAGCCGGCTGATCAGAGAGACCCCAAGCTGGGCTGCAGCAAGCAGAGAGAGGCCTGTGAAAGGAGCTCGCTGCATTATTAATAACGAGGCAGATTGCAAGGAGGTGTCCGCTGAAGCAGGATTATCTCAAACGCTAGTCTTTAACAATTGACCATTAGTAATGTCACAAAGAAGATACACAGATCTTGTTACAGATGTTTGTGTCCTAGAGAGTTTAAAGCGAAGGTGTGAAAGGGTTAATTTTGTCCCTATGATGATGCAAGGTGCTCATTTGTCTCAACACAATTCATTGTTTCATGTAAACTTATTTCTGTGGGTTTAGTGCTTTCACGTTTTCGTCTTCTCAAATGGTCCATTTCTTCATTTAAAGGTACCAAACACATCTTTCCACTTTCCGCAACATAAATGAATCCCTTTCCTGTCATTTATATGGTCTTAATTAGAGCAGAAGAAGAGAAGAGTGGAAGCGATTGGCTGAATCCCAATTCTCATACATCTACTGTAGCCTAAAGGCATCCTTTGTTGGTGATGCATACACACTTAAAATATATTAAGTACATATATGGCTTTTTTTTTAGCATTACAGTGTTTATGCTTCAGAGAAATCGGTAACGCTTTAGATTACAACTCGCAACGTACTGCGTAAGTAAACAGAATTTACAGTGTAACTTTTTTGTAATTATAGTGTACCTATTCAGTACCTCCGTGTAAGTATAAGGGAATAATATGTGAAGTTTGGGGAATAAAGGGGTAATAACCTGTAAAATTACAAATTATTTCTACTGCAAGTATTTTGAAACTAAGTGGTACCTATTCTAATATTACGTGGTATGTAGGCTATACAACAATCTTATATTTGCAAGCAATTTAGCAAAAACGTACACTGTGTAGGCCTACTTTTTAAACATGCTAGGTTATTGTTTCAATCCAAACGATCGGTTGAGACTGTTGCGTTAGGAAGCTGACTTGATTTGACCCAATTTGGGTTGATATCAGTAATAAAAGTAACCCGACGGTTTGGGTTAGGAACAGTGTTGCCAAGTCTGTGGTTTTCCCGGGGAATTTTTACCTGGGAACCCCCCTCAAATGCGATTGGGCTAGTTTTGGGCTAGTTTTGAATAGCAATTGGGTGGGTTTTGTTGTGAAAACCTGACAACCCTGGTTAGGAATGTGGAGGTTCAAACGCGAACCTCTGTGTGCGACGAAATCCGTGTCTGCGGTGCTTAATATGGAAACTTGTGGAAAATAGGAAAAAAATAATTGAAGCGCAGACAAGGGACAACTTTGAAACTGTGTTCGTTTAAAACTGGAGCAGTGAATGTGCTGATCGGGAACTGGAAACAGCTTGAATGGCGCTTGAGACAAGTCTATCCGTGTTTGCGGTGCTCATGACAGGAATATGTGTTGAAAATACAAGAAAACTAATCGAAGCGAAGAGGAGAGAGATTTTTGAAACTGACTGGAATGTGTTCTTTTAAAACTGGAGAGTTTTGTCCAAGTATGTTCTCATAACTTTGAGCAGTAAAGCCGGGAACTGAATTAGTCAAAATGGTGCTTGAGGACGTGGATCACAACGGTAAAATCAAAGACGGTAAAATCCTGTCAGTTCGCTATAATACACAGTTTAATCTTGACTTTCAGTGTTTATTACTGTGTGTTTATTGACGTGATGGTTTGGCCATAATAGTTTAACTTCGTCAGTGGGTGAAAAACATGAACAAATTGAACAAAATCTTAATTTTGTTCTTAAACAAACTTTTCAAAAGAATTTGGTTTAACTGTATAAGCTGTATAAGTATGTAGTTGCTTTGCTTTTTCTGACCTGGTGTAATACATTTTTATCTTTTATTATCTGTTGCCTGTGTGTGTTGTTACTGTTGTCATATTGTGTGTGATTTTAATTTAAAAACCCAAATTTCAAATAATATTTGAATTAAATAAAACAGGCACCATGTTTATTGATATATTACCTGATATATAATGTATGACCTACTGGATAAACAATCATTTTAGAGCAATTTGTTGTAGCTACTTGTAGCTACCCTGTAACTACATGGAATAAGGGGGGAACAAGCACCACTTTAATTTACAGCCCGCAAATGATGTATTTACCCTGTAACTACATGGAATAAGGGGGGAACAAGCACCACTTTAATTTACAGCTCGCAAATGTTGTATTTACCCTGTACCTACACAGAATAAGGGGTGAACAAGCACCACTTTAATTTACAGCCCGCAAATGTTGTATTTACCCTGTAACATGGAACAAGGAGGTAACAGAGCACCACTTTAATTTACAGCCCGCAAATGTTGTATTTACACAGTAGCTACATGGAATAACAAGTTGGGCTTAAACACAGAACAAGTGTATATTTGCACAGTAATTACAGTCACTGTGCAAATATTACAGTTTTAATTTAATTGTTTACAGTTTAATTTAGTTGTTTACAGTTACAGTTTTAATTTAATTGTTTGATGGCCAAACTAAACCTTTTTTTTTTTTTTTTTGGTATAAAAACATCACAGTATACATCCACTGAAATACAAATGTTGTATCATGCATTTTTTTCTGCAAACAGCTAGAAAGAGGTAAGCTTGTTTTATGCTGCATTGAACCTTGATGGTATATCATGCAAAGGTATTTGGTGATAGTGGTGTTGGGAAGTTGCCGGTGTCAAGTTGCTGAGATCGACGAATAAGCTTTCATAAGGTAAGCTGACTTGTGAATTATAAATCATAGCAGAAACTCATTAACTCATTTCACTAGATGTCCAGTTTTGTTGTTCAGTAATCATCATGTTTCCTTTAATAATAGAATGGTTAAAAATACCTAGGCCTATAATAAAATACCAGTATAAAATTATACAAAGAATATTGTCTTTCTAAATCACGCCCAAACATAAGATTATTGTTTAGGCCATACCACGTAATATTAGTTTAAAAATACTTACAGTATAAATGATTTGTAATTTTACAGGTTGTTACCCGTTTATTCCCCAAACGTTGCATATTATTCCCCTATACCTACACTATAATTACAAAAACGTTACGCTGCAACTTCAGTTTACTTACACAGTTCTTTGCAGGTTGCATATCTGGTTGTTACCCCCTTATTACCCAAACGTAACACACTGTTCCCTTATATCTACACATACATTCTTTATAGGTACACTATAATTACAGAAACGTACACTGTAAATTCAGTATACTTATGTAGTTCTCTGCGGGTTGTAATCTAAAGCGTTACCGAGAAATCAACTTCCTGTATGAATGGCATTCTTATAATTGTCTTTGCATGTTTTGGCTGGGCATAATTTTTTTAGTGTTTAGGCTAACAAAGATATATTTAAGAACTACTATGGTTTTGTCATCAAATTGTTCATTATTTTTGTTCTAAAACTGAATAAGTTGAATAAGAGCACAAGGGGTTGTGGGAAATATTGGCCTATGTAGCATCCACTGACAAACTTTGCTAAAGTAGATAACACTGTTTACCATGTATTGTGTACATGTACATGTTTGATATACTGGGAACACACAAATCTTAATTTTACATACTATATAGGAAGGATAGACAGTGAATTTGAATTCTTATCTTAAATGTATCTTTATTTGGTTTTATTTTGTTATGTCTCTCAGAAAAGGTTTTATATGCTATTTACTCTGTCCCTCTATGATGTATATGATGGATACATTTCGGTCTAGGCTGCACCCTGTGGCACTCCTTGCTTCTGGGAAAGATATTTTGCTCTTTTGTTGCTATTTTTCTTTCTCTGTGTCTTTATGTCTCTCTCCCACTCTCTCTTTCTGTTTCTCTCTCATGGTCTTTCTCTTTCCCTTCTCAGGATAAACTGGGTCAATGAGCAGGTTCATAAATCATTGTGAAGACTATGTCAGACTGAGCCAAGCCCTGCTTTGAATAAATTTGCCAAAGTGGTGAAATTTCTGGTCGTAGCTTGTGTATGGGTGCTATGTGACAAGCCACACCTGGGGTGCACAGTCATCCAGGAAAATGTTAATTAGCCCACTGTATCTCTTCTCAGGTGGAGAGGTGTGTGTATTATAAATCCGAGGGCAACAAGCTTGTTGAACAGGGGGGCATTAATTAAGCGTATAAGGTGTGAATGTGTACGTGTTTGTGTCTGCTAATGGTCTGCGCTAATAAGAATGTGAAAGTGTGCATGTACTTTGAATCTTAGCGACAAAAAAGTGCTGTTTCGTTCACTTGTAACCTTTAAAAAGTATGCAAATGAGGGAAGAGTGAAACAGATGTCGTTGCTGGTTTGTTAAAAGGCCACCAGCCTGGCACTGACCGGCGTATTTGAAAAGGTTCTTTTGATACGCTTCAGCATGGCACTTCAGCAATTAAGAGTATCGTTAGGCAGCATTTGGAACTGGTAAGATGAAGTAATTAGTGGAAAAATGGTGCTTTCTTGTGTTAAGCTTTTCTATTGCATCTCAAGCTGTTTGACTGTGTGTCCGGCATCAGTAAAATCTAATAAAAGAAGATGAAAATAATTGGACGCACACAGCTTGTAGGGGTGGGCGGTATGATCGAAATCTTATTTCACGTTATGAGTAATTATATATTATGGTAACAGTATATACACTACTATTTAAAGGTTTGGGGTTAGTAAGATTTTTCTTCTTAAAGAAATGTTTTTTGTTTTTGTTTTTTTTTTTGATCACATATGATCAAATGATCAAATATGACGCAATTTATGATGCAAAATATTTATATTTCTAATTAATCAAAACTTTTACTTTCTATTCATCAAAGAATCTTGAAAAAAAAAAAAAAAAGTTCATGGTTTCCATAAAAAATATTAAGCAGCACAATAACATTGATAATAAGAAGAAATGTTTACTGAGCACCAAATCAGCATATTAGAATGATTTATTAAGGATCGTGTGACGCTGAAGAATGGCTGATGAAATATATTTCCATAAGTCCAAAACTTTACTTTTTTTTTTTTGAGTTTATATAAAAAAATCAGTTAGTCTGGCAGCAGTGATATAACAATGTAGCAAAATAATTTTAATAGTATTAAAAATATTTTATTATCATTGACTGATACAATAATATTCATATTCTAATATTGTACTTTTTTGTTATAAAACTTTACTACTATATATTCAGATTGTAAGAGCCACATTTGAAGTCATAAAGTTGCCAAAATATCCTCTCTATACCTCTGTACACTATCTTTGCATTATTAAATTTTTTTTTTTCTTATTTTTTTCTTTCATTTTTCCTGGAATGTAAATAGCATAAAGCTGCCCTTCCCACTAACAGTATAGCAAAATATCCACTGGTTGACACAGATCTGCTGTAGTGTGGTGTATGCCATCATACCGCCCATCCTTAATATCTAGACTACAAACGCCCGCCTGACTTTTAACATCTCATCTTGTGGACGAGTGTGTGTGAGTGAATTAATCAAACACACACTCACAAGCATTCATCCTCATCCGTCTGATTGTAAATGTCAGTGTCTGTCTGGGTCCTCTGACCTGCATTCGAGTTGTCCCTGGATCCGGATTCTGCAGGTTCTAGGGGTTGGTGATTAAGTTGAAGGCAGACGGATGTCAGGATGCATCCGCGGCCCACAGGGAATGTTGGTTTCTGATAAGAGGGAGGGAGGGTGAGGTGCCGGCAGAGAGGTGGAAGAAGAACGGATCTCTAGTCTGTGATAAAGGAGAAAGAAATAAAATCCCTGATTGAATGTGTCAGCGTTGTATATCTGCAGTGCTGGAGTCAGCGCCCACACCATAAAGACCAACCTCCTTATCAGCAGGATGTTACGTTACACACACATACACGCCGGCTGCGGTGAGATGGAGCCATGCAGATTTCGAGGCATATCATATGGTCACATCTTAGTGTATGCGAGACTAATCGGTCAGCTGGATAGATGATATTAAATGATTCTTCATTATATGTATATGTGGAGGAAGCCCTCTGGAAAGGAGATAAATCATTGGTCCCATGGAACTCTAGAAATACACACACATACAGTTTATACACGCACACACTGACCTTTCTCATTCTCTCTTTCTCTCTCTCTCACTGTCTTTTGTAAGCTCACTCTTGTCCGCTTGTGAGTGATAAAGTTTTTACATTTTTTATGGGATTTTGCTTCAGTTTTTGACAGGATGGAAGAGAAATTATGGGGAAAAGAACAAGGGTTGGAAAATGGCCTGAAATGGATTCAAGCTACTGCTTTAGTCATTGTTATGTTGGAGCATGTGCTTGACCTGCCAGGCCGGATCTCTGACCGGTTTTGAGTTTTAACAAAAGTGAGAAGCACAACTAGTCAGTAGGATGTAAATAAATAGGTGCTTTTTCCAATCTGAAAATAGGTCAAGAATGGTATTTTGGATTTGACCATTTTTTTGAAGTTATAATCATGTTTTATTTTATTTTATTTTTATTTTAAAGCTTTTTTAAAAATATGTATTAGAATAAGCCAGACAGCTCTTAGCAGAAATCTGCACAGTTGCTCTCAGTAGCTTTTAGAGATGTACAACGGACTGGATTTACGCAGAACAGAGTCCATTATGATCAGATGGTCATTGTGGATTAGCAGAAAGGATTTAGCCTCTTTTCTTTTTTTGAGTAAACAAATGTTTCTGCTTTGTTCAGTTTGTTGTGTCTTTATCCAGTCAGATCCTATACTTGATCTGAATGGCACAGCAGAAACATAGATATAAAAAAACCCAGATTGCTATCTCACAGTCTAATCACTGTCATTTTGAGTTTTGTTGTTATGAGAAAGAGTTTATCTGTTACCTTATTCTCTCGCTAACTATTGCAATGTTTTTGTACATGCATCTCTGCTAATCTCTGTGTGTATGTGTGTTACATTGATTCGGTGTGGTCTCTATGACCCTAAACTACTTAAAACTCCATTACATGATTGCCTACCATCAAAAAGAGCCAGAAGCTATGGCGAAATCATTCCGAATGGTCATTTAAATCCAATAAAAGTCCAGACTATTGACTTCAATCTGCATTTCCAGACCATAGCAGACATGTTTCCATCCCTGTACTGTGCCAGGCGCTCACCTATTAGAGGTTCCTCTGCAGTTCCTCACCAGGTAGAACAAAAACATCTAACCATGAAGTTGATTCCCATGAGATTGCTGGATTCTGACAGTCTTCTGCATGGGATTGAATCCGATGACCCGTAAAGACCCGTCAGACCCCTCCATCATAATTCCTTAGCATTCGGCTCTCTACGCAGAACAGATACCCCTCACCCTACGAATGTGCCACCGCTGTCTACCCGTAGCCTCCTGGGACCCCCACCAAGGCCTGTAATCCATCATATATATGTGAGCGTGTGTGTGTGAGCGCAAAATCAGCTCCGCCCTTAACTGAGGACAGAGGAAATTGATTCAGCTCTCTGTTGAAGTGAACAATCTGTTATTTTCTCGAAGAAAAAAAGTGCAGCGCCGAGTGCTGATGGTGCAACCTCTTGCGCTTGAACACACACCGTGTACAAACCACAGTGCCGTTTCGGTGGAGTGTCATCATCAGAGAACGCTTCCCATCGCTCTGATGGATGGTGTGTTTTTGAACCTTGCACTCTGGTCACCTACAACACAACTCAGTCAAGCAGGCCGCCTGAAGATATCCGTCGTCTTCAAAACTGGCATTTAGATTGTGCCAAATTTAATATCCTTCTCTCAAACCCCCCTTCTTGTGCAGGACTAATAGTGCGCACAATGCTGTTGTGACCGTGTGGTGTTATCTGTGCCGTTATTGAGTTTGACTCTTGTTACTCTGGGAGTGCAAGTTCCTACTGCCGCCCCGGACAGCTGCGGAGAGGAGGAGGGAACGGTAACCTAAGCTTCCTGTACTGCAGCTTATGTCGGGGGGATGAAATCCGAGCCCCCTCCTGTCCCTTGTCTCCTTCCCGCTGGTGTTTGAAATTGATAGGCGGTGTGGGGTCCTTCACAAGACTTGGGAGTTTATGAGTGTGATCTAAAGAACAGCTGGAGTTGGCCGCTGGGCGCTCAGTCTGTGCTGCGGCCCTGGGAGGGTGTCAATGAGAAAATTTGTCAGTGGTGAAGACCTCTGGCCTTATATTTATTTCTTCATCAGTTGTGTTTTGCACTAATTGCCTGTTTACTTTGCTTTTAAAAGACCTTATAGAGTGCATCAGTTGGGTTCCGGAAGTAAAAATCCCATTTATTTTCTCCATAGGGGAACTGATTGTTAACAATAACTTATAAACCTTTAAAGAGAGACATACAAGGTTGTTAAACAATGCTTTTGTTGGAGCCATCAGTGTGCATTATTTGAACTCATTTTTTAAAATAATTGCGTCTCACAGCAAAATTCCTGGGGAAAAACTACATCACCTATGATTCTGCAAAGAAATCTCCACCAATCAGAAAACTGTGGCAAAAAAGTAGATGGGAACTGTTATAATTGCTATATATCTAAAGGCTTTTTTTCCATAGATTTGCTCCAAAAGGCATCTTCATCCTTTCAGCTACTCATCCAAGGCTTGTGAGCTTGTGAGCAACCTTCTGAAAAATGATGAATGGGACACCCCATGATCTCATGGACTTCACGGATGAAGGCCATGGGACTGTATATTCACATGAAGTGCACATTTGGGACTCGTTCATATTTTTCAAGGCTTCTTGCACTAAATTTTATCCTGATTTGTTATTCATGACCAATTTTGACCTTTTCTCTGACCCTTAAAATTTGCTACTGTTTCTTTAAGACATTTTTATATGTAAATGACGTCTCTTTTTATTGGCAAATCTCCCCAAACTGAAATAAGCCATGTCATAATTCATCCAGGCAGGCCAAGTTGCTGCCTATTAATGTATGTGAAATGTATACATGAGCAGATGTATATTAATGAGTTAAGTGTGAAGTCATAATCATGATATCGTAATTTTAATTACCTGTTTTGAGCATTATAAGTAAGTGCAACTTTAATGATAATCTGAATTTTATTTTTACCCACTTGTTATTTTACCAAGATATACAGATTGTCTCATCATGCATGTGTGAATATTGAGTTTATTTAGAACGTGATCTCTAGTTCATCTGTTTGGGCTGGTAAAATCGCTCTTACTAGCGAGGCAGTAAGACAAACAGATGGACTGATAGACATGCGTACACACACACACACACACACACACACACACACGCACAGCACTTATAAACTTGAAAACGAGAGGCAGAGGGACACATGGATCTGCTGGGCATGCATACACACACACACGCACACACACACACACACACACACACACACACACACACAGTAGTGTGGCTAAAGGCCAAGTGCATAGAAATCAGAACAGCTCCATTCAAATGCAAAATAGAGTCTTATCTACAGACTGTTCTTCGCTGCTCTCCTGTGCTCTACACCGTTCAGGGCAAAACTATTATTTGGAGACGTGTATGTCTGTGTGCGTACATACTGGTGCCTATATAAGGTTATGTGTGTGTGTTTGGATCTGAAGTGTGCACGAATGTGTATTTCAATGTGAACGTCCATTGGGGTTTCATTGAAGTCTTTCTTCATGGTTTTTCACTGGAGGTTTTCTTCAGGATTTTTGAGTAACAGTTTTTTTTGAGGTTATTTGAGGAAGGTTTTCCTCATGCTTTGTTCATTCAATGTTTTCCTAATGATTTTTCATTCAAGGTTTTTCCTCATTTTTATTAGGTCTTTTCTCTTTTCATTGTAGGTTTTCCTAATGGGTTTTCACTGGAGGATTTCCTCATGATTTTTACTAGGTCTTTTCTTGTGGATTTTCACTTTAGGTTGTCCATATAGTTGTTTTTTTTTCTTCACTGGAGGTTTTTCCTGATTTTTACTAGCTACTTTCTCGTGGATTTTTACTGGAGGTTTTCTTCATGGTTTTTCACTGGAGGTTTTCCGCATAGTTTCTTTCCTCATGATTTTTCCTTGTGGATTTTCACCGGAGGCTTTGCATATACAGAAGATTCTCACTGGAGGTTTTCCTCATGGAAAACTTTTAACTGAGCTCTTTCCTCATTTTTTTTTTCTCCACTGAGGATTTTCCTTATGATTTTTACTTGGTCTGTTTTCCTATAGCGTCTAAGTTTTGAAACACAAAACTAAACCTTTATGAGAATAATCAGTCACATTTTTCATAGCTTTAACCTGATCAGAGTATCCAATATTCAGCCATTAGCGCCTAGAGGGGCCAGTTACGAGGGGGGACATCCATTTCATCCGTTTTGTCTTACTGTAAAGCGCCTGGCGGTCCACTTTCTAAGATGAAAGCTGCTAAATTGTCCAGATCAATCACTTTAATTTGTCTGCCACATTGTTATCAAGGGTTAAATGCATTTATTTAATGCTCAGTTGTGGCGTTTGTTTTTGTTATTGTTGAGATCAGCAGTGTTTCATCCTGGTGTGGTGTGTGTGTGAGAGAGGATGTCTTTGGATGGTTTAATATCAGATTACTGACCTACACAGGAAATGAAAGCAGATGACAGTGAGTGATCACCTTGTGAGTGCATTTTGTGTGTGTGTGATTGACAAGCTGATGCATTTGGCTCCCTCGATCTTTAAGAAACATTAATAGTCTGTTGCTCCCGGGTCCATATATCTCGTGTGTGTGGGTAAGGAGAGGATGAATTATGCATTTCTAGCAGACTATGAAAAATGAATACCTTCAGATTCTCATCTACATAAATCTTCATTGTATTTAGACACTAGCTGCATGTTTACATAGTGAATACAGGCCTGGTTATTTAGATGTGTGTTTCTAGAGGTTATACATTCCTGCTGACGTCTAAATATGCAGGTGACCCTAAATGAGATTCAGGCAAAACATAACCCCCACAGTGCACCAAGTGAGAGTAGTTGAATTGCTCCATATGTGCCAGCCTAATGCATTAATTGCACACTTTAAAACTCATTCTTTTTTCCTTGCCATTTTATTTTGAGTTCCTAGCAGATTGATTTTTTTTCTTTTTTTTTTTTTTCCACTAAGAGAAAAATAAATTCTCTGACACATTATGAATATTGATTTGGCTCTTTATAACAGAACAAGCACTGCAGGGAAGCATGCTGCACATTAGTGCTCCGTTAGCACTAGTAATTACACACATATAGTCACTGTAATTCAACTGGAGATTCACACATGTGCCAACTTATAGAATCTGTAATTTCAGCAGTGACATATGCACAAAGAACACATTTGGACTCTATAATTTTGCATATAGATGTGAGGTTAGTTGGAGACAACCACCCAGATGTATTCAAACTGTAATTTAGCTTTAGACTCTATGCAAAGCAAATCGCAAACGTTATGCAAAATGAAATCTGCAGCGTGTCGCATTCTGTGATTCAAAACCCAGCAGGTGGATAACGTCTCAGTTCTTAAAGTCTGCTTTAGTGTTGTATAACATCACATTGAACGGCCCTGTAGTATTTGGACTCTCTCAACCGGACGAGAGAAATGAGAACAGTCCGATAATGATTTCCTGTAGTCGAGCCTTTAATCCCAAACACAATGCTTATCTCTGCAGTGTAAAGCATGTGTTGTGTGGTAAACCGGGTTTCAGATTGGCCCCTTTCTGAATGGACAGTCATTGAGGTGTTGTGGAAAGGCCGGTGTGGTGGTGTGATAGCAGGAGCTTCTCAAACACAGTAGCAGATAGGAGGTCATCTGCTGGAAATGACCTCCGATGGGCCATTGATTGACCTGGTATTGAACCTTTGCTAATAAACTAGAGGTACAGCACAGGTCTGGTTGTGGGTGATACAGTGGAATTCAGGTTTTGTAAACGTCAAGCAGCTTTCGTGTTAGTTGAAAAAGGAAATCGGTTGATACTAGGAAAGCTGTGATCAATTTTGGCCAATACAGAGAGCAGATCGTTTTTTGTTTTGTTTTGTGTTTTGTTTTGTTTTGTTTTGTGTTTTGTTTTTTGTTTTGTTTTGTTTTGTTTCGTTTTTTGGTTTGGTTTGGTTTGGTTTATGTTTGTTATATGTTTGCATTTGGCAGATGCTTTTTTCCAAACTAACTTGTGCTGCATTCAAGTTAATCATTTTGTCAGTTTAAGGCATCACCTTTGCTGATAAATAACAGAAAAATTACTGGTTATATATATATATATATATATATATATATATATATATATATATATATATATATATATACACAGTACTGTGCAAAAGTCTTAGGCCGCTAGTATTTTCACCAACAAAAAATGGTTTAAAGTTTTTTTGGTTTTCTTAAAACCAAAAAATGGTTTTAAGAAAACATTCTTTTTGCCATTAATTGTAATAATTCAGTGAGATTTTTGTTTGCACAAGGAGTCTGACAACAGCCAGTGCTCTGCACAGAGATCTGATCTCATCATCATCCAGTCCGTCTGGAATGACATGAAGAAACAGAACAAACTGAGACAGACTAAATCCAGAAAAACAGTGGCAACGTCTCCAAGACGCTTGAAGAAAAAACCTTGCTGCAAAGCTACCTGAAAAACTATGTGCAAGTGTACCTCAGACAAAAGCTGTTTTAAACGCAAAGTGTGGTCATACCAAATGTTGATTTGATTTAGTTAATAGAAGTTAATTGATAAATAATATATATTTATGGCATTATTTCTGAAAGCATCCTCATTTTACAGCATTTTTACACAATTGCCTAAAACTTTTAACAGTACTGTAGCTTTGCAGGTAGGTTTCTTGAAGCATCTTGGAGACGTTGCCACAGTTCTTCTGGATTTAGTCTGTCTCAGTTTGTTCTGTTTCTTCATGTTATTCCAGACGGACTGGATGATGATCAGATCAGATCTCTGTGTGGAGCACTGGCTGTTGTCAGACTCCTTGTGCAAACAAAAATCTCACTGGATTATTACAATTAATGGCAAAATTAATGTTTGGAAATGTAAACTCATATTTCCAACTGACATGCTACAGCAAAAGATAGAAATAACCGACTTAAAACCATTTTTTTTTTTTGTTGGTGAAAATACTAGTGCCCTAAGACTTTTGCACAGTACTGTGTGTGTATATATATGTGCTGGTGCATAATGTTGATGAAAATCTTGCATAGTGCTTGCAACTCCTAAGTCATGGATTCAAATTCCGGGGAATGAGTAACTGTAAGTCACTTTGATTAAAAGAATTTTCTGCATACATAAATGTAAAATATTGCACCTATTGGCCTATATTTCAATATCTCTAGACGTATTTGACAATCTGTTCAAATCACCAAAACCCTCTTCTTGCTTTCTCTCATCCTGTACACCCTCCTTTTCTGTCATCCCTCCCTCGCCGCTGCCTCCTCTGATTGCTGTGTCTCTAACGGTCCACAGATGATAACCATTCCTCCTCAATCTTTGAACCCGACCCCTCCCCCTCAAGGCGCACACAAATCAGATATGGGGGCCTCTGCAGGCATCTAATGAAATTAGCCCCACGTTGCCCATACGCTTTAATAAGTCATTTGACTCGATTAAGGATGTGATGGTGGGGGATGTCGAATGGATACAGTGAATCTCCAGCTCGCCCGACGATGCCAACCCGGGTGTTGATTACCATAAATATTCCAGGTCCACACACCTCAGGCAAAATACACACTCCAACATGCTCCTTTTCATCTCCACACTCCTCTTTCCAGGACCAGACGCCTCTTTCGGCAGCCTGGCAGGCAGTTCGGAGGAAATGTGAGGAGGGGGCGGTGCCAGCATTGTGCTGTCATTAACTTTCTTTGACTGGCAGCAGTCAAGCTGGCTGAGCCCCGCCCCCCTGCTGTGCTGCAGTCTCCACCTCCCTTCCCTCCATCATTCTCTCCTGTCATCGCTCCATCCCAAAGTGGCAGCGATTCTTTGGGTCTCAGCTGCTAGGAGAGATGATACTCCAACCACCCGCTGCTTGGGTGAATCTTCTTGGATCAGGGAAGTGGAGCCGGCCAGCCCAGAGTGACAGACGTTGGCCCGGTGCAGAACCTGATCCCCCGCTGCCTCTCCGCAGAAACCTCACGCTGGGCAGAAAGTCCCGGATAAGTGTAAGCAATCCGCAAATAACTCAACATCACAGGCGGACTGCTGAGTCCAAAGTATTTGATTATCATGGACCAGTTTTATCCATAATTCCTCCATTTGTTATCTACTAGAACGTTCTCATTTCAATTTCATGTTTGAATTGAATATACGGTGTGTCATTTCTGCACCACTAGCAGCGTTAAATGAAATTGGAAAAATAATGACTTTAAAACACGCACCTGTTTTCCATTATTTGGACAAACAGATAGTACTACCTTAAACTTCTATTTCAGGTCATTCTAACAAAGTTAATCGATAGCATTTACACACATTAAAGAACATTATCCATATACATTAAGCTGGGATATTGAGGAATAAATGATTGACAGGTGAGGGCATGAATCAGAATGAGGCTCAGAGGCGGGAATTTATTACAGGCATCCATTCAGTTGAGAGTAATCTGTCAGGATGGATAAGTGAGGGCTGATGTTTCTGAACCTGACAGCGGTGGTGCCTGTTTCCAGCCGGCTGTTCCCAGGTCCTGAGCTGTGCCACGAACAGGAAATGGGGTTAGAGAGAGAGTGAGCAAGAGAGACACCTATGTGTTATCTTTGTAGTCTATACAAATGCATTGAAAATTTGTCTTCATCAGTATTTTTAAACCTCCTTAATGAAAGATCAATTTACTTAAAAAGGAAAACTGCAAAATTGCAAATTAAGTTGATATTTTTTAAGTATAAATCTAGCTAAATTTAGCGAGGTTTATGCTTAACAGTTTTGCTTCTGAACTAAGTCATTTATACTGTAACAAAACTGCTGATTTTTTTTAGCTTTAATACAAGATACATTTACTTAAAAACCAAAACTGCATAAGACATTAAGACTTGTTTTTAGAAAATATTTCTTGATGTAAGTTTATGCTTTCTTGTAGGTATAAATCTAACAGATTTAGCTAGGTTTATGCTATATTGTATGAAAATGTATGCAAATTGTTTAACAATAATTCAAACAGTTTGTTGAGGTTATGCTTAATATAAGATAAACTTTAACATATATTATCTTACACAGTTTTGCTTCTGAATTAGAATGATCTCGTTTAATCTGCTAAAGAAAATTATGCGTGAATTATGCATTGGGCCGAGTTTATATGTGTAGGTGTATGACCATGTGATGGACTGTGTGTATGTCTTTGACACCAGTGAGCGTCTCCGTCTTGTTAATAGATGCAGCAGCCTCGTGTCCTGACAGCTGGCATCCTGGTGCCCGTCACAACTCGCCTCACACTTCTTCTTCCCACTCTCTTTCTTTCGCTCTTCACTTTTCTTTATTATTCACCCCCCACATGTTTGTCTAGCCCCATATAAACAGACCTAAGAGCTTATGACAACTGAAAATGAACTTGTGCCCCACTGTGACCCCCTCTTTATGGTCTGGGACAAGAACCCCACACACATCTTGCCCCGCCACACCAAAGTCCCCATCCGCATGGGGCCAGAAGGGATCAATGGATTTGCCAGGTCACCATGGCAACTCTTGACAGGCTCAAATGTCAGAGAATTGCGCGGCCATGACAGTGCTGTCAGAGTCAAACGCCCCCCTTTACACGATGGGTTATTGCTGGAGAATGAGGAGGAGAAGCAAGGAGGAACAGGAGGATGCTGGGGTCCTGGAGCTGTTAGCATTCAGACCGGTCCGTTTGTGTCAGGGGCACACAGACACAGTGCCACTTTGTCTAATTGGGGCAGGTCAAAGCCCTAGAGGCATGAAGGGTTACGCTCACCCAGTTCTTCTGGCTGTTCTCTCTCTCGCTGTGTCTATCACAATATGGCTTCCTACCTTCATTTATCATCTTATTTTAAACCTACCAATTCAGTTTAAAGGTACATATGTATATATCCCATTAAAAGCATATAGCAGTACACTTCATGAAAATCCTCCCCATTCTAATAAATATGAATAATCCCCTTAAATATTCACTAAAGCTTTGTCGTATAATCCTGACAAATTATTCAAATTGTTAAAGTCAAATAATTTTCACAAATTGTCAGCCATTACTCCAGTTTTCAGCATCACATGATCCTTCAGAAATCATTCTAATATGCTAATTTGTTGCTCAAAAAACATTTCTTATAATAATCAATGTTGAAAACAGTTGTGCTGCTTCATATTTTTGAAGAAACCATAATACAGGATTATTTGATGAATAGAAAGTTCAAAAGAACAGCATTTATTTGGAATAGAAATAAATACTTTTACTGACCCCAAACCTTTGAACAGCAGCATACATTCAGGGGTCAGGAAAATGAACTGAAAGAAAGAGAGATGCCGTTTACACAGTGACAAGAGACAGAGATGAAGAGCGGTAGATCGGTAGAATGATAGAATATTTATGCGTTCGGTGCATCAGTGATGTGAGGATGACTGCATTGATTGATCCAGGGGTCATTTAGGGGTCATTTCCCCTCAGAAGGGACGTATAATATAGGTCGTATTAGCTTAACTCTCATTACTTATGAACACACACGTTACATCACTGCAGAGATCTTACATCATTTTAATCTGAAATTTGCATGATTCTGTCAATGTGTCTTTTGGCCTAGTGTGTTTATTTGAAATGTGAGTCTGTTTACTTCTGTTTATTTTGATACAGTATGCATTTCCACATTAGCACTTTCACGAAGCTGCATTTGTATGCATGTCCATGGATGTGCCGTGTGTGTGTGTGTGTGTGTGTTTAGTGAACGGTGTCAAATGGGTTTGTTCGGCTGCTTGAACTAAAGAAGCTTATTCTGATTGGCTACGAAGCCAGAACTAATACCTGCATATTTATTTGGCGTCTATTTTAGCAAATGCTCCCGACCAGCCAAATAAACACACACAAAAAGACACTTAATATTCTGCAGAGTAGCAAAAATGATCCCTTGTTAAGCAGAAAATATCTCCTAAACCATCACCGTGGTACTTTACCATCATACTGATTGGTATATGAATACACTATGGTAGTGAAACAGTACTGTAAGATATTTGCAGACCACGTTTAGGGCCTATATCTTTATTTGTTTGATTGCTCTACCTGTCCGTTAATATCTCAAAGTGCGGTGAAATGCGTTGGAAACATTATGTGCAGATATGTCGACTGAAGTCTCATTATTACGTTGCGCCATGTAGAAACACTTCCGTATCTTTTTGCAGGCTGTCACATCGCTCTCTCTCTGCTCTCATTACCACTCCATCACTGCAGTTTGTTTTATTAGGCCCCAGAGGTGGCTGCCAGGCAACTGTGTGTGTGTGTTGAGCGCTGTGCCGGTTCCCTAAAGTGGCATCTTTTTTCCTTCTGACCTACATACTTTTACAGCAATATTCAGTTGAGTTCATTTGTTTGATGTGTGCTGTGAGTTTAAACACACAAACACACACTCAACACACACTGTCCCAAAACAAATCTTGTTTGATTAGGCTCTGGGGAAGCTAGATATTGCTTGTACAGCAGTTGAATAGACAGTGACTTGAACAGGTGCTGTTAATCGCTGTGGCTCTTATTGTGAGCATGAACTGCAGGGGATTTAAAGGGCCGGTTCACCTAAAAATGCATGTACTCATCAGAGCATGTGAGCGAAGCGGAGAGGCGTGACGCTCAGCTCAATATTCCGCTCTGGGGGCGTGCACTCCGCTCAGTCGCTCACGGCCAAAGCAAACGCTCCGCTAATGTTCCGCTCACGCTCACCGGTAAACCAAATCCCGCTCAGATCACGCTCCAACATAATATTTCTCCAGTAGGCCCGAATTGTGTTTTTTTTCCCCGTTTATAATGAAATTCTTGAATAAATGTCTCAAAGCAGTAGTTCGATAAGTAACGGTTATGTTTCAGGGTGATGTTCAGCTTGTACTTTTTAAAATTAATTTTATTAATTTAAATGTATTAAATTAAAATTAATTTAAAAATGTGTCTTGTTTTTGAAGCCGCTTGACAAACCTTCCTAAAAAATTCAATAACTGAAAAAGTATATTTGATTTTCATTAGTCCTACTTTATTTCAATGAAAACAAAGCTTCAGTTATTGTACAACAGAACATTCAAAACACACACACAAGATGAAATGCAGAATTTTACAAAATACACCTTGCTTTTCAGGCCCACACACAAGATGAAATGCACTTAACAAAGAATTATTTAGTGGCGTTAATAAAAGAAACACTTTCTAAAATTAAAATAGAACAAAACTGCGGGGAAATGCGGCCTATTAAATCGTCTGTCAATCTTTACAGGATTTTAGAATGTACCTTATTTTAGAAACATTATTGACAAACTATTGCTTAGCCTATTCCACAGATTCTCGAACTAGCAAATTAGCAAAGGGCATTTTGGGTTGAGCAAGCGGCGCTGAGCGCATTGAGTGAGCGGAGCGGAATCTTCAGAAAGGCACTCTCCGCTCTAAAGGAAATATGACCGCTCCGCTCCCGCTCCACTCCGCTCACATGCTCTGGTACTCATGCACCCTCATGTTGTTCCAAACCTGTCTGACTTTCTTTCTTCTGTGCTAGAACTACACTTTTATAATGTACAGGCTTACTGAACCCAAAAAGACTTAAGTAGCAGAATGCTACATACTCTTTTACATACTATGGCAGTGAATGGGGACTGGGAATGTCAAGCTTGCTAACTGACAAATAAGTGGCATAAAAATGTTCCATATAATTTGTAAGCTATATTTCAAGTCTTCTAAAGCCATTCAGTAGGTTTTTAATTAAATTTGATTGTTATTTTCTGAAAATCCTCCCCTCTGCCATAATTTGCTCTTGCATTAAATTCCAATTTAACATGCTGATAATATTTTTATATTTCTTTGTCCAAAAATTGATTTACTCATCCTCATGTCATTCCTAAACTCTATGACCTACTTTCTTCTGTGGGGGAAAAAAAGACATGTGTACATGTGACATATATTGCAGAATGTCCAGGCTGCTCTTTTCCATATAATGACAGTGAATGGGAACTGGAGCTGTCATGCTCACAAATTGACCAAAAAGTGCCATAAAAATGGTCCATGTGATTTGTGAACTATATTTCATGTCTTTTTAAGTATTTCAAGCATTTTGGATTGGAATTAAAGTTATTTGTTGAAAAAAAATCCCTTCCGCCATATAGCTCTCAAATCTAATTCTCGTTCAATTAGTTCAACTTAACATGCTTATGGTATTTTTATAGTGCTTTTTTATTTCACAACCACTATTGTCCTTTTTTATACAGCAAAAATAAAATAAGAGTTCTTGTGTCTGCAGGCACTTTTTTTGTTCATTTAATTATTTCTTCAACTGTTCTCTAAGTAAACATGCTATACAAACCATTACTACTTTTTTCTATGTTGAACATTGCCCTTTTTCCGATGTTGAACATGTTCAGATACTCTAAAATCTCCTCAGATGTGTTTTGCAGAAGTAAAACTGAGACTGAATGACACAAGTGTGAGATGACAGAATTTTATTTATTTATTTATTTTCATTTTGAGCGTACTGTCCCTTTAAAACAAGATGTCAACACCTAAAGCTTTTATCCAGCGTTGGCCTCTCTGTGTATATGTGTGTGTGTGTGTGTGTGTGTAAGTTCTCCTGCAGTGAGCTTTGTCTATTCTTTGTCTCTCTTCTCATCTTCTCTACTTGTGTACACACACACACACACACACACACACGTACAGACCCACAGTCTGGCATCAGGTGGATAGACCCCGTCTGTGTCTAAGGAGTTTGTCTCCAACTGTGTGTGTGTGTGTTATGTGAATAGTGTATAACAGCAATTTGAAATGTCCTGGATTGAGGAGACAATCACACACATGAGACCGTCTGTCTCCATCTCTATTCTTCTTCCTCTCAGTGTCTCCTGGTATTCTGTACACAGTAGTTTCCGTGATTACGGCCTTGTTGTGTGTATACATTTAGTCACAGCATTATCACAGCCCTGTGTCCTTTAATATATGAACTGCTACACTTTAGAGCTCGCGGCCTGCTTTAAATCCCTGTTTACCATGGACTTTTGTTTGCATGTTTTAATGTCACTGGAGGCCTGAGAGACGACTCTGTCTGTCACTCATCTCCGCTCTTTAAAAACACAGGGCCATTTCCTTTCTGCTCAACAAAACTTCCTCACAAACACACTCACACAGACTCCTCAAAGTCTCAGTGAGGCTGATTACAAAATGAATGCTTTCATCACCAGACTGTGAGGCATTGAAAACTGTGTTTCCTCCAGTTCTTCAAACACTAAATTCCCCACCATTCTCACTGTAGTTATCCGTGCATCAGCGTTTATGGAATATTCACACTGGAGATATGAATTAATAGACTTCCTAAGAAACAAATAGGCGGCACATACCAGTTTTGTTTACGTTGAATAAGCAAAGCAAATAATTAGGGGTTATTATTTTTGTCTCTGTTTATATTCTGCTTGGACACAGTTTTTGCAAGTTTATAGATGTTTTTGACAAATTAACCAGCAGAGATTGCTTGCATTTACTATTGAACTTTTAAAGATGACATAAAATAATGTTGATTTTTATTCATCTGGATTTGATTTGATTGCATTGTGGATTTTTAGTTAGTATTTTTGGTGAGGCAAATTTATAGAAGCTTATTTCCATATAATTAAATAGTAATTATGAGATATAAACTTTGAATTGCTAGATAAAACCTTACATTTCTGAGAAAAAAAGTCCAAATTGTGAGATATGAACTCAAATTATGAGATAAACGACGATAAATCCATATTATAAACAATAATTTCCTGAAGTCTCAAAGTGATAATTTACAGCAAATTAAAATTGTCATCATTTACTCACCTCATGTCATTCCAAATAACTTTCCTCTTTGTAACACAAAATATTTGTTTATTTTGTTTTATTTTATTTTATTTTATTTTATTTTATTTTATTTTGTTTTATTTTTCAATTTACATTGAAAGTCAGTGGGGTCTGATAGAAAACCAATCATAGAGGTATGGAGCAATATTAGGGTGAGAAATTGATGACAGAATATTGATTTTTGGTGAACTTTTTGGTGATTTTCACCCACATGTCGTTCCAAACCCGTAAGACTTTCGTTCATCTTCGGAACACAAATTAAGATATTTTTGATGAAATCGGAGAGCTATCTGACCCTCCATAGACAGAAACATAACTGTAATGTTCCCAGGTCCAGAAACGTAGTAAATACATCAGTAAAACAGTCCATGTGACATCAGTGGCTCAACTTCAGTTTTGCGACGCTACGAGAGTACTTTTTTTGTGCAAAAATAACATAATTTACTCAACAATTCTTTTCCCCCGAGTTACGTCTTCCACCATTTTGGAGAGTACCCAACAACGTATTTGACGTAATCAGTGTTATTTACATTCGGGAGGAGCGTATAATCTGCGAAATAAGCGTTGTTTAGCTTAGGGGAAAGCATGCGTATGTATTGTGATACTCTCTAAAATGGCGGAAGATGTAACTCTGGGGAGAAGAATGGTTGAGTACATAATGTTATTTTTGTTTTCTTTGCGCAAAAAAAAAGTATTCTCGTAGCGTCGCAAAACTGAAGTTGAGCCACTGATGTCACATGGACCTGTTTTACCGGTGTATTTACTACTTTTCTGGACCTGGGAATATTTCAGTTGCGTTACTGTCTATGGAGGGTCAGATAGCTCTCAGATTTAATCAAAAATATCTTAATTTGTGTTCCGAAGATGAACGAAGGTCTTACGGGTTTGGAACGACATGAGGGTGAGTAATTAATGACAGAATTTTCATTTTGGGGTGAACTAACCCTTTAAAAGTCTGAATGTCGACTTTTTAATATCAGTGCTCGTTTTCTAAATTGCCTTGATTCTTTTGTCTTTGTTTGTAAGGTCCCCTGTGTTTCTCTAAGCCCTTGTTTCTGTATCTCGTCCCCGTGCCATTAACAGGCTAACCACCGGTGTTTATCCTGTTGAAATGATTGGATTTAAATGGTAGGAACGACGTCGGGGAGGCCAAAAAAGGAATAACAAACATAAGAAGAGTGCGAAGGGGGAGTATGGAAGTGATGTTAGAAAAGCGTCCCCCAGGACAATAAATCCCTTTCTCCCAAATCCCATTGTTAAGAAAGCATGAAACCGGATTCCTGTAACAAGGCCTCTGATCTGAGGAGGCACGGCCCAAAGGACTCAATTAGAGGTACAACAGGCCTGATCTTTCTACCTTTTCTTTTTTCTTTTCTTTTCTTTTCTTTTCTTTTCGTCTCTGCGTTCTCTCTTCCCTCCTGTCTCAACCTGCTGGAAAGCAGAGCATGGTTTCGCAAACACACCGACCAATAAATGACACTGGGAGTCTGTTAACCTTAGCCATAGATAGACTCCCAAATAGTGTGTATTTGTGCTGTCCTACTGTGTGGTTTTATATTACATTATTTTTTTAGGTTTGTGTGGCTCAAAATTTGATTCATGTCACATTTATGTGAATATATAAAGGCTACATGCTAATATGTAGGCCTCCAATTGACTCAAAACCTTAAATAAATTAATGCACAAATAGCAGTGATATAACAAAAGCAAATTTTACAATCAAATATTGAAATAAAGTACATAGACTCATTCATCTTCCCTGAAGTCATGATTTGATGAAATTATCATCCGTCCCTGACCATGGTTCCACCCTGCCAGTGTGCCTGGGGACAATCCTTTGTGTGACGCATTGGCAGGAAATGTGCCTCTGATTCAACTGAATCTACTGTGTCAGATGTTTAATCTCATATATTACATATAAATATTCATGTGAACAGCATGCAAGAGCTCTTAATTTCAATTTGCTTTGAAAATGACTGTTAAAACTAATTTGGCCTAGTGGAGAGTTCAAGGTTAACAGCCAGTAACCTTGGATTTATTGGTTTAAATTGCAAAATGAAATGTTAACATTTGTTTTTAATGTTTACATTTTGAACATTCACACATCAGAGACAAATATTTGCAAAAAATATTAGTTTAAGTTAGTTTAGTTAGTTTATGTAGTTTTAGTTTAAGTTAACTAAAGCAAACAAAAATGTCTTCATTTTGGGCACGAATCAGGGTTATTTTCATAATTTTCATCTATCTATCTATCTATCTATCTATCTATCTATCTATCTATCTATTTATATTGTCACAAGTAACACATTTTGTTTATGGTTTTAGTTTTATGTAATTAAAATAACCTGGATTTGCGCCCAAAACGAAGACATTTTTGTTTGATTTAGTTAATGTAATTAATTACTAAAAATAACTAAAATTACTAAAATAATTAAAACTAAATAACTAAAGCTAATAAATAAAAATTAATAAAAAATTAAAGGCAATTAAAAAAATTTAATAACAAAACTATATACATATATAAATAACAAAAATGGCTAAAGTAAAAAACAGAAAATATAAAACTGAATTCAAAATATTAACAAAAACTATAATATTATGCCACTGATACTGAAATAAAATTTGGCTGAATAGACTAAATATTCTGTTATTATTATTATTATTATACTGTTAAAAATGTCAAAAGTTGCATTTTAGGTGGGATTTGGATTCAGTTTAGTCTGTCATAATTGCAATTAGCATAATGTAATAGCAATGGAAGTCAATGGGATGTTGTCATATACAGTAAATGTGTGTTTATGTTATGATCTAAAAAGGGACCTTAAGCTGCCGATTGTCCTCGACCATCAAAGGTCAATTAGAGACTCATTAAAGAAAAGAATTAGTTGTTATAGATTTGATAGGAGAGGTATGTGTGTAACGTTAGCGATCTAGCAGCAGGGAGGGCCATTCGTTGCTCCTGAGGGAAATGAGAGGATGTCTACAACAGACCAGCAGTTAATGGATTCTGTTTAGTCTTGATAATGTCTGATAATTAGTTAATCAAAGGCAGCGCCTACCCACGCGTGTTAGCTTCTTTTACATTAGCGGCTTTGTGCGAAAAACAGGTCAGTGAGCGACTGCTCGTGACAGACAATGGAAAGCCAGCCGATGCCATTCTCGTTCCCGTTCGAAGCGTTTTCCGAATGAATTGCTTTCAATTTCTCTGTTAATTATGTGTAGAAAGCCTCTTTGTTTGTGCTACTCCGGATAATTTTCATTAATTCGTTTAATGCATTTTCACATCAGGATTGGTTGCAAGCGATGGCGCTTTAAAGTTTGATCCAAGTTTCTTCCTGTGTTTACATGGCATTCGACCACAACGACATTTATGGCTGAACGGCCAATGGAAAAACAGCGGGCATTGACAAACTGTCCCGCTAGTCCCTGGATCCCGCCACTGTTCCATGAGTAATATGCTGTTTTCTCCGCAATCAATTAGTAAACCTTCATTAGCGAGGCCATCAGTTATGTGAACCTGACAGGGAGAGGGTAGACTACGTGTCCAGGACGAGACGCTTGACTAAACACACGCTTAGCAGGAGCTTTATGGTCATAACATTTTAGTTCTAACGTGACAAAATACTATAGAACCCATTATAATCAGTAATGCTGTGTACACTGGATGCGACACGACAAATGCCAGACAGTAAACTGATCATTCTATTTATGACACAAAGTTCAAATGATTTTCAACGGTCGCTTTGTCGCGTCCAGTGCAGACAGACTTTAGCTGTTGCATCTGGTGTAGACACGGTGTATTTGTGTGTAATTGTGTGTTTTACTTCTGAAAACCACTAAGTTGTTGATCCAGAACATGTTGTACTTGTACAAAGTCATCTGTTTGAAGGTCTATGGCTGGACTCAGTCAAACTTTGAAACTTACATTTGCAGATAAACCTAAAAACTCTAAAATGCTACACATTTCTGCTGTATCTCATTAATTTGAGCTTCAATCCATGTGCTGAAACAGTCGACCTTCACGTTCTCCGTTCTTTGATGAGTACAGTACGTGTGGGGCGAGCGTCTGTGAGCTACGGTTATGATTAGAGGCCCACGGAGATTAAAAGCGCCACATATTGGATCTTCTCATGATGGATGAGGGGATCAATTAAACAATATGAAATGTGTTCTGCTGGTGACATGCTCATTAGGGACATACTGAAAGAGGGAGGGATGACTGGAGGTGTGCAGGGATATTTCTCGTCTTTCTCATCATTCCGTCGCCTTTCCCTCGCTTCACGTCACTCTGGTGATTGAGAGAGGATAAATAACGGCGCAATCGATAAGGACACAGATTTATTTACTTGTTTATAAGGGAATTTAGGGCCGGCTGTCAAGCGATGACAAGTTTCATTAATTTTTTTAACATGAGAACTATTAAAAATGTATTCCTTCAAAGTATAAGCGCAGTTCCTCTGTCAGCGAAAGAGAAGGCAGTCTTTTAGCTTCTACCAAATGTGTTTTGCTGTGTGTGGGATAATTTGATTCTTATGGAAGTTATAGAAATGCGAAATAACAGTTAAAATTAGATTTGTATTTCCTGAAGGAAATATCCGAGCAAAGCAGCAAAAGAAGTCGTAAAGAAGTATGAAATAGTGAATAGGTAAATTGAAAGAGAGAGAGAAATTGAAAGTAATAAGCAGATAAGCAGTATAGATGAATAAACAGATAGGGAAAAAAGCAGCAATATCTCTAGCCATTTCTCAGTATCACATGATCCTTCAGAAATCATTCTAATATGTTGATTTGATGCTCAAGTAACATTTATTATTATCGGCTGCGTAATAATATTGTGGAAATGTGATCATTTTTTCACTATTTTTTGGTGTATAGAAAGTTTCTGGGAATAAAAGTTTTTACTGTCACTTTTGATCAATTTAATGCATTCTTGGAGAATAATTTCTGCAGTATTCTATGTCTTTACCTTAAGCAGTTGAAGGTTAATGGCAGAACAGTGTGAGGACTTCCAAACAGAAGCAGGTTCAAGACAGACGTGCGGCTATTCCAGAGAGACAAATGCTGACAGGAATTCTACATGATTGAGCATGACAGCGTCCGACTGAATCCCTCCGTTCTTTCTGTCCCTTGTGTCACAGCGTCAGAATCCTCTCTTTCTGCCCTCTAAATATGACACAACTCTCCTTTCCCTCCTCGACATGCTTCCTCATTAACCAGTCATTGTAGTTTTCCATCTTTTCTCTGCGCGGATCAAAATTTCATAAGCCGAATCAGAAATATGTACATGTAAACAACATAAATCCAGACCAAAAACAACACACAATTATGCTAATTACTATTGTTTTTGTTAGCTTATATTTATCTTGTACAGTTGTGGTTTAGCTTTGGATTGTTTTCCCTTCAGTCGTGTAAATGTTTGCGCTAGACTGGTTCCTCTTTGTTCTTGCTTTATATTCTCATTCATCTCCAGATTTTCTCTCGCGGTTGCAAAACCGCACATAAAAAGATTGTAGCTAATCTCAAATCCACTCAGTTGATAATCTCTGAAGTGCTTTCTGTTCTCAGCAGGGACTTCCAGTCTATTTGAGACACAAAAATGCTGTCATCGTACCTGCACACATCAAAGATGAGGAAATAAATACGTAAATCAAAAGCTCCAGTAGCTAAGGTTATTAGCGGGATGCTTCCAGATGTGTACTCTGTAGTGTTTGTAGTAAAATGTCGTTGTTTGGTAGCTTTCCAGTTGCTGTCCGTCTGAGACGCCAAACCTACCTAATGTTTCTAATACACAAATGTGAATCGAATCCGGCATACAGTTAACACAGTGCTCTGCCTTTTAACTCCTACATATTAATAAATTAGCGTGGAGCCCCGCCTATTAACCCTACATATTCATGAATTAGCATGTGCATATTAATACGTCTCGTATGGGTTGGTTAGAGTCTAGAAATGTGTTAGATGGGCGCGTGCTGGTTTTTGGGAGGATCGTCTAATTGTCGGTGTCTGGCACCATTGCTACACCCTTCATGCCAATGGAAACCCCTCCTTCCCAAGTGATTGAGAGTGTGTCTATGTGTGAAACTGGAAGGAGGGGGGACCCCCGTTTACAGATGGGCCGCACAGACGGACAGGCGGCATTGTGGGCCAAGCTGGATGGCACCTCTTCTGAATGCAGATGCCACGGCAACTGGAAAGCGTGAAGATGAGTCCGATGTGCAGTAGGGTGGAAGGACTTTCAGGAGGACGTTATGGAGACATTATGGGGATGTTTATGGAGCAGATGTTAGGGTCTCTGCATTTGACATCTGGGCTTTTATGAGGATGGTGAAGGCCAATGTAATCACAGTGGAGAGGTTGTTTTGAGAGCCCAGATGTTTGTCCAGCCATGGTGCCAGAGGTGTTGTTTGTGTGTGTAAGCATGTGTGTGCGCTTCTCTTGCAGTAAATTAGCTTTGCATGACAGTCCACTTTAATCCTGGACACTAAAACACTCGGACATAAAACATGCACAAGTATCTAGCTCAGCACGAGGCCTTCACTGGACATCTCAGCTTGAGGTGATGCTTATCTTTAAGGCAAGCTGTTACTTTTCTATTTGTCTTGGTGGGTTTCTTCTTTCTTTAACTCCATCTGTTCCTGTTTTCTTCTCTGTGTGAACTTCATAGGGTTTGGCAAATTAATTTCTATCAGAAAAGTCCTCCACTAATTTAAGAATTCCTCTCAGTGAAATTCAATTTAGCAACCTGAATATCATGACCTAAGATCTTGTGAATTAACTTTGAGGACGTGTTTTCCAAAAGTCCTGTCTTTTAGCAGACACATGCATCTCAAAAATATCTCTCATAGACATATCCAAATCTTTGTCCAATTCTGTCGCCATACCTTTTACTTGATTAGAACAAGGGGGAAGCAATTTTCTGAGGTGTAATATGCATGATTAATGTTTTTCTTCCTCTTCCTCTTTTAAATTGCACATTTTCTCTTTATTTATCTTCCTGTCTGTCTAAGCAACAGTAGTCTATCAGGTGAAAAATTGCATTTCTCCAAGTGTCTTTACACACCGTCTGAATAAACAGAACTAATAACAGCGATCTAAACCACCCTGCGGGCATCACTCAGATCTCCGTCATCTACATTCATGCTCCATTTTAGGACATTATAACTACAAAAACACTGTCTTCACAAGGCAAGATGGCAGATGACTCCTAAATCAAGTTCCTCACGATGCCTATCATCCCGTCTCCCACTCCCAGCTATCTCTACCTCGCTTTTTTCTCTTCCTCTTCCCCTCTTATTCCCTCATCATTCACCATCATCCCCCTTTTTTCCCTCCAGTTTGATTTTTATGAACTGACCGCGACCATGACAGCTGGCAAATCGCTCCTCCAGTATTAGATCTCACAAAACAAGAAGAAGGACTGAAAAGAGCGAGCAATGCGGACAGAGAAATTAAATAAAAGCAAGCGCTCTCTTCCTGGTCACAGCTCGGCAGTTTCTGATTAAATTGTAAATACGTAAGGTTGCTCAAAAGGGTGTGCTGTGGTCGCCCGCTTTAGTAAGTTGGCAAATGAAACTTATCTTATGTTTGAGGCCCCCCCAAATGTTTCATTTTTTTCAGCTGTAGGCAAAGAGGAAGGCTATTTTCCATCTATCAGTATAACAGTGCCACTGTCAAGCCCCGTTGAACATGATGAGAAAAAGAGAGTAGATATGAAGCCGCATGTGGTCTTTGAAGCAGATCGGAGTATCTGTGTATTTACGAAGAGACTCATAACCATTACAGCACAAACCCCCCTCACTCCTGCCAAAAGCCCACCCTGCTGCGTCCACACAACAGCTAACATAGCCTGCGGATGAGATGAACTCTGTTCCCCCCTTACCACCCCCTAAAAAAACCTTCAGAAGCATAGGGACCCACTCTCCCTCATTAAAAAAACAACAGCCATTAATACTGGATGAGAAGCAGGGAGGAAGAGGGAGCGAGAGGGGTGATTTTAGCAAAAGGGCGTTGCGCTCCATTACTGAGCATGCGTGTCTTTCTCACATGCTCTTGTTTGGCTTCTTTCATAGATACACTGATGCAGTCCACTGCAAAGCAGTTGATCTTACACCTCGACCTTTTACATCTTTACAGATGGTACAGTTGTCCCCACTGTCCTCGAGTCTGTTGACCTGTAGAGCTCGAGTTGATGTTATTTATTCTAGATTTATTCTAGAATTAATTAAACAAAATTCCTCCAGTCAATGCAAAGATCTGCATTGGCTCCTAAGAGACTCTGTCTTCAATTTCAACTTAGTCTGTGAAAATTTTTAGTGACAGGACACTATAGATAATCAATGTCTTTGATAGCAAATTGACTCTAGTCATTGATGCACCAAAATTAATGATCCCACAATGCAACACTTTCACAACCTGAAATTGATTTTTTTTCAATGCATTTCACATACTTTTTTTATGCTTTTATTTTTCATTTGTTTTATTTAATTTCCTAAAAACAGCTTACTTTTAGACTAATCAGGGGATTTTTCTTAAACATCTTTTTTTAAGGTATCTTCTTATTTTTCCATTTTATTCTTAAGATATGACTACTTTCAGACAGTGCATCTTGCATAGTGATTTCCCCCTAATTTTAAACATAAACCTCATTAAATGTGTTATTTTTCTTATTTTCTAACAGCCATTTCTTACAGTCTAGAAACTGTCAGCCTAAGGAGTTATTTGTATGATCTGAGAGCTGAATTCTTAAATAGCTGCTCAGAAGTGTGTATGTTTGTGCATGCATGTGTTAGTGTTAGTATAATGCCATTATTTAGTGTGATGCAGAGCTCCGGGGGCAGTAGGGGTAGACGGTGGTGCTGTAGCCCTGTAGCAGGGCTCTGTCTGTTGGGATTGCATTGGGCTGCAGGCCCTGTCTCTGTGTGGTGCTGTGGGACTCATAGAAGGGTAGTGGATGCATAATGAATGCTCTAGTCCACAGGCTCTGTACACAGCATAATTAGCCTCATCAAAGGATGAAGCCATAAGCAACAGAGCGTCTTCCCGCACGTCGAGTCTTAACTAAAACAAAGCCGCCATTAGTCACCCACTCGGCATGAGCCATGCCCGTTCCATTGGGATTCCTGCAGTGGTATTGTTTACCTTTTCCTAGAAATTCTTCCTAAAATTGCTTTTGTAAAGTCTGTTTTTCTGTTGCAGAATGTCTGGAAGACACAAAGGGTAGGAAGGGTAGAATAACAGAACAATGAAGTGGATCATGTGCACTTTACTGTCTAATTGGTAGTGAATGCCATTGTGTCTAATTGCATGAAGTAGAACTTTGTCACCGCCAGTGGTTTTAGTCAGCCCTACCCTGAACCTTAACTCTAGGACAAGAGTGTGCCATCTTGCTCTTGGAGGGCCAATTTCATGCAGAGTTTAGCTCCAACCTGCCCCAACACACTTGTCTCGATGTTTCTAGTAACCCTGAAGACCTTGGTTAGCTGGTTCAGTTGTGTTTAATTCATATTTGAGCTAAAGTCTGGAGGATAGTGACCCTTCAGGAGAAGAATTGTTGACCACTGCTCTAGAGTTAGGCAAAGCTGGTTTGTAATCTCTCTCCGAAATAATTTTCTATGTGCAGTTAAATTCCAGCACTAGGTAAATTCTCTGTCCAGGGAAACATCCAATGGAAATCGAATAAGTTGGACAAACAAGAAGAGCGTGAGGAAAGATAAGGAAATATCTTTTGTACTTCTCCATCTGTAAATGTTTGACCTCTGTATAGCAGTTTGCAGTTTTGGTATTGGCTAGAGAGTCCTAAAATGCAAGACCACGTCTCTCTCCCTCTCTCATCGTTTCCTCACCTAGCAGCCATGCCTTCAAGAAAAAGGTCAAGGTTGCACCAGAGCACCTTAGCGATTTGCTTCACGCTGAAATACACACATTATATTGTATGTATCTTCAAGGGTCTGTGTGTGTGTGTGTGTGTGTGTGCACCTTGCCCCACTTCAGACCAAAGCATCAGCACAATATCCTGAAAACAGATCCCTCTTTTTGCCTTGTTTGTGTGACTGGGATTTATAGGGTGTTCCTATTTGTCTTTGACAGTGATACATTAGTTGTATACCTTGAGCCAGCTTTAAATCTGTCCAATCCCCTTTCATTTTCTTCTTTCCTAAGTGTGAGATGGTGGTTCCTCATTAGATCTTCTGTGAGCTAATGACTGCTGTCTCTGCTGAAAAGGTTCCAGTATGGATCGCCCGTGTCCTTCATTGAAATCCCCAGGGCTCTGGACCATGTGCCGCCCTGACACCAATAACTCTCCTGAGGGAGGACAGCTCAGCTACTGACCTGGCCTTCATGTCAGAAGCTGGAGCCACCTCACACACTTGCTTACCTTAGCAAATAATTCACCTTTAATGCACATATAAGTCACTGAGACATCTATTCGATGTTTGTGTTTTCATCTGGAAGGTGTAATTTTTAGAGTTTCATCGGCATAAAAAGTGCTAAAAGTTGCTGTATATTAGAACAACATTTAACAGATTCATTTGAAACATTTAAAGTAGGGATGGGCATTTCTGATCATATTTCATTTCGAGTAATCCACAGGTTTGAGAAACAAGTACTCGATTAATCGGGGGTGGAGCTTAAGCGAGGGGCGGGGCGTGTGCGTCATAGCGACAATTAAAATATTTTAATTAAAGCCCTGTTAAAAACGTTGTTGATAAAACTATGACAGGATTCAGAAAATAATTAAATCAACAGATTATTAAAAATCACCATCAATAGTGGTTAATACAGTAAACATTTAAAAGAAATAACAGCGTGAGGTGAAGCTGAAGCGCTTTTTCTACATGACGCATTGTATATAAAATTAATCACATAGCCTAGATACACAATATGTAAATGTTATATTACAAATTGTATTTATCTACACAAAATGCATGTGAGCTTGAACTGCATGCCAACCAGAAAGTAGTGGATGCGCTTCTCCCTTTACAGGGCGCTTTAAAACAACGGCAACTGAAGCCCCAAAAAAACAAAACAAAAAACAAACAAACAAAAAAAAACAAAAAACAAAACAACAACAACAACAAAAAAACCACAAAGTTATTTTGTAGCGAGTTTTTTCCACCGCCGGTCTAATTGTAAATAGACTCCGCACTCGGCTTTCATCTGAGCACGTAGACCGACTGATCTTTTTGAATAAAAATATGTAGTCCTTATGTTAAGTTTTATTAGCCATGCATGGTAAAATATTCAGGCTGTTTTTGTTTTAAGTTTAAGCAGCATAGTTAAATTATGCCGGCTTTATTTTATTTACCTTTACCGACTGATCATTTTGAAAGAAATGTTGTTACCTAATCTTTAAGTTTTATAGCTGTGGTAAAAATATTCAGGCTATTTTTATTTTAAGTTTACGCAGCCAAATTATGCTGGCTTATAATTTTCGTTAGGCTATGGGCTACTTAACAGTCGTTTGGTGAAGTTGTATTAAACTTTATTTTTGCAAACCTTTTACAAAAAAAAAAAAAAATTGATCCACAGCTGTTGTGATGCTGCTGAAGTAAAATATAGTTTTGTTAAAAATAACAGTTGAATAAAATAACTGAAAAGCAGAGTAACGTTTGTTTTATTTGTTTTATAAAACATAGAAAAAGGTAGGTTATCTTTTTAAAAACTGATCCAAAATATTTATACAAATAATAAGACACACATATTGATGGGGATAATACTGTAAAATAACTTTGTGTTTTTTTTGTTGTTGTTGTTGTTTTGTTTTTTTGTTTGTTTTTTTTTTTTTTTTTGCGGGGCTTCAGCTGCCGTTGTTTTAAAGCGCCCTGTAACGGGAGAAGCGCATCCACTAGGTAGTTGGTAATGTTCACAGCTGTGTGTCTTTCCTCGAAACCTCGCGTCTCTAATACTGCGCTGTGAATTTTCCATTCATTTATGTAATGACAGGTTAGCGTTATATACGATTCAGTGGTTAGGGAGGTCCACGAGTCCGTATAGTTATAGCCACCCGCGCTGGCTTTGACAGACTGTCTTTTAGTGAACTAGCGCATTTTTCGTATAGAGCATCAATCCTTGCAGTGACCGTTTTGCGTGATGAGACAGTATAGTGGGGCTCAACGTAATTCATTAAACGTTTAAAACCTTCACCTTCAACAAAACTAATAGGCAGCAAGTCTTCTGCTGTCATTTCTGCTATTAGCTGCGTCATCTTCTCTGCCCTGCCTGTGTCGCATTTCTGTCTGATGGTGAAATCTCTTATGCTCGTCTGATTGCTGGTAGTGGCATCGGCATCATCTGCTTTTTTGTGTTTATGTGCAAGATGGTAACGCATCGAACTCGTTGTGGAGTTGTAGACGAGTGTGGCGCTGCACATTTTACGCTTGACAGTTTTTTCGTCAAGTTTTTCAAAGTGTTGCCAGACATCGCTGCGCGCTTTAGAAGCCATATTCGCTCTGTGCTCCTGTCTTGTCGCTAGACCGCAACTTCTCGCAGCCATAACCAATCAAATATCAGACTACCGCCCAAATACCAGCATAACCAATCAGAAAGAATGAAAGTAGTTTAATAATTTAAAAAAAAAAAATGCATTTTTAGAGCCAATCGATCATCGTTTTCATGCTCGATCGTCGCTGATGCGTACGAGTAATCGATTAATCGAGTACTCGTGCACATCCGTAATTTAAAGTAGAATGCAGTGATTTCCAGATGATGGCCACTTTTTACAGATCTTGAAGATGTATGTGTGCTTACAGGGCAATCATACTTTAATTTAATTCATATGCTGTGTTTCTTCAGCAGAAATATAAGAAATTTGGTTTTCATTAAGCTCTGATGATGGACACAATGTGTCACCTACGTGCGGTACCTGTCATATTAAGTTATTTCCTATCTCTGCGTGTAATGGTGTGTGAGTGTATGCATTATGCAAAATGTAGACACACATCAAGGATTAACTTCATCTTCGAAAGGGTTAAATACTGTAGTTTATCGCGCATGTGAGACTCCGTCTGACTGTCGTTATGAGTGAAATCGCTATTGACAGCGGCACAGGGCTGATAAGAGAGGCTTAGTCGCTAATTACTGCACGGCACTGTCTGTTCCAGTCAATGAAGACATCCCTCTGTCTCTCTCTCTGGACTGGACCCTCTGTTTTTTGGGGAATTGTAGATTAGCCAGCATTCTTTGCCTCTCTCTCCATCCTCTTCACTCACTCATCAACTCGTTAAATGCAAATGTGCTCATTTGTTTGTAAGAATGGCAGGCTTTAGCGTCTCTCCAGTATGTTATGTTTGGTTATCTGCGCTACAGTGTCTCTGCTCTCGCTAATCTCCAAACATTAGATTACTTTCTGCTAATTAAAGTGATTACAGAGCCAAGTAGGTGATGGAAAGAGAGGCAGCAGTGAAGTGATTGAAAATACCTTAATTTTTCTTTCTCAGTACAGATAGATTAGCATGACTAGGTTAAGGGGATGAACAGCTCTGATTGTGACCGTTCTTGAATTTCTGTCTGTAACAGTCGATAATAGTGGTTGTCTTATTAGACACTTCTGGGAATATGATTCAGGGAGTTCATGGATTTACATCTTTTAGTCAATCCTTGGATGACTAAATGGATGGTAGCTGAGTTTACATTGTGTTTCGCTAGTCAAAGCTTGTTATTATTGCTCATTAGCTCAACTTAGACAAAGTATCCTAGGTCAACTTGGTTTGACCACCCTAATCTGATATAACCTGATATAACCTAAGAAGGAAATGTTCCTTGTAATAACTTGGAGCTCAATTTTAACATGAGATAATGAAGACTTCTCAGCATGTACTGCAGTGTTTTGTTGGACCAGGTCGTACCATTAACAGACCTTGCAGGTTTCATAAACTGTAGATAAGGGAGTTTTAGCTCAAGCTGCTGTTGGGGGGCTTACGACTTGAAATGGTGCGTTTCTATGGGACTGTTACCGGCTCGAGCTTAGCTCACATTTTTAGCGAGCCGGGGGGAAGAGAGAATGAGACTGCTGAGATCAGCAGCACAGAGTTGCTATAAGTGAAAGGAAAGGAGAGAGCTGCGCAGAAATTGCTTATAGATTTATTTTTGTCAAAATTGGAAATGGCCCCTATGTGCCTATGTGTTTTTCTCACTTCATCCTCTCTCTCTCCTTCAAGTTTTACACCCTCTGCATTTTTAGTATTATGCCTAAATCTATAAACCATATGTGTGTGTGCTACTTTCAGCAGAATGTGTTAAAAAAAGGGTAAATGGCAGTGTGTGCGCACACTCTTATGTTTGACTGCGACGGGGATAAATGTCACTTATGACAATGTGTGTGTCGTGCCAGAGAGATGCCCTTTTCCGCGACGTCCCCCTACGACCCCTCAGGTCTCAATATGGTGTCAAGTGCTGGGACCTGCACATCTATATGCATGTTCACACCTTTGTGCACACATACAGATACGCAAGCAGGTGGAGGAGGGCTGCTGGAGCTCCGAGTCCCGGAGCGGAAAAGTGCTGACAGAGTAGGATGTGATTTCAGGATCACTGTGTGATCAGAGATGCCCAGCGTGATGCCTGCTAACCAACTTCTCCTCCTGTGCAGTTTAGCTTTTGTGGCTTACTGCTCAACTTCAGTATTCCTGTTCAGGTATATATCACTCTCTCTAGAGTTGTTTCTCATTCGCCTCAATATTTTGTTGTTTTCTATTTGTGAGTGTAGTCATAGTAATCTCCACAAGACATTGTCTCTGTCGACAGCGAGGATTTCTCTTTCCTCTGGCTTTTTCCAAACACATTCTGTAGTTTATCTCATAGTATTCGTCATGTTTTGTAAATAAACAGCTCCTAAATAATGATGCCATATAACCCATTAACATGGGCCTTTAGCCATAATAAAAGGTGCAATCCATATTGCAAACGGCCACAGCGAACACTTAATTAATCTTAATTGCCTGCCAGTCGGAACAACCTGCGGAGTCCACGTCATTACTCTAAACGACTTCTCCTTGCAAAATTGCACACACAAGATTTTTTTTCTCGTCCGTTCTCCGTGCTTGACGTGATGAAATGAAAACCCTCCCCTTTAGCCTTCTATCACTCTGCTTCTTATCCTAGCAATTCCGCCACACGGAGGACCAGGAAAACCTTTCGTAAGCTGCCAAACAGCTTTGGCTGTTGGTGGGGAGACTATTTGCCATTGTGGTCCAGGCGGAAGAGGGATGGGGGTGGGGGGATGAATTGGGTTGAGAAATGGTTCCTCCTCAGTCCTTATCACCACACACCTGCAGTCCTTATGGTGCAGTGCTCCTAATTGCTTTCCTCCCTCAACCTCACTCCGCAAGGCCTGCTCCCAATATCAGCCCATGCCTCACGTTCATGGATAACTGCCTTTCTTGTCTATTAATGCTGCTGAAGACATGGATTTATAGGTCTTGCCATGACGTGGCTTGCAGGAAAGGGTGCAAAGAATTGGCAGTGCCTCTTCTGTAGGTGCCATGTTGTTGCTGCCCTTGTCTGGAATAAAGATGGACAGTTATCTTTTAGTGTACCACTTTGGGGGAAACATCTTTTTTAATACCATAGTGTATCAACAACACACAGGCCCATAGAAATGAGAGTCCTTAACCTGCAGGAGAGATTCACTTATGGGTGAGAGCTATCGGTTCCCCAAAGCAAAGTAGAAACAGTCTTGCTCTTACTAAGTGAGGCATTCAGGTAGACTTGCAAATAAACAGGAGACACATAGGTAGATAGGCAGGTGAGATAAGGTGACTAAAAGCTGTAAGCTCCACAGTGGGATCTTCTGGCCTGATCTTATTGTCAGTTTGCACATGACTTCCCATAAAAGGTTAATGTAGAAGATTTTAGAGAAAGTCAGACCAATGCTTTTTAAAGTCACCCTCAGAACATGCAACATCTGCCCAGTCATAATGACACCTGTTTAATGTTTTCCACCCAAACAGAAGCAAAACCCATTACTGGTCCCTTAGCTACTTACGTCAGGCTAGTCATTGAGAGGTAATTTGGAAACACTATGGGGCCTGAAGATGGATAGTTCTCAAGACCTCTCTCTGGTCTGAAAGTGTCGTAATAGTCCTGTCTCTGTCTGGGGGTCTGTGGGAGGCTTCTGTAATGTGTAGAGTTCATCTCTGGTGTGCATTGAAAAGCACTTCCTTCCTGTAGGATGAGGGACAAAGACTGTTTCCACTCTGGCTGCAGTAGATGAGAGAGGTAGGGTACTGTGAGATTTCAGGAATGCCTATTTGTCGGGGCTGGAGAAAATGGCTGCCCCCCTCAACTCTTGTTCTCTTGCCTCCTCTTTCTTTCACAAAAGCACTCTCCAAGTGCACTCACATTTTTTCCAAAGAATATTACTATATGAAGCGAAAAAGGAGGGAAAAAGAGAACAAGATGAGAGGGTGTCTTTAACGATAGCTACTTCCAGGGTCTGTCCAGGCACAGCTGAGAACATTAAGCATAGCACGCAGTGACTGACCGCGGCATCCGCGTCCGCAGAGCGTAACCGTATCCCTGCTATTTTAGGCACTTGGCCTAGGCTCACGTACCACTCCCAGTGGCACAGCTGGACAGAGTGAAGCAACGGAAACAGCAGCAGTTGGAGTGGCTTCTTTAAGATCTGGCCTCTGAGGGGTCTAAGATCTGCCAGTTGGCAGCGCCCTCAGTGGTGATAAATGTTCGGGAACTCTTTGGGTGACGCCAAATTTCTCATCATTAAACCAGGCCATTATAAGGCCTTTTCCACCGTCATTGATCCCACACTTCCTATCCCCCCAGCTGACGCAGCCCCTCGAGAGAGAGGGAGGCTGGGGGTGGCCTGGGTCATTGGTTATCGAGGAAGGAGGATGGAGATCAAGCCCCTGGCAGTGTGTCAGCAGCATCTGGAAGGTACAGGAGTGCAGCAGATGTTGTGAAGTACAGATCTCCCATTCACATACAAATTTGAGTTTGCTGACAGTGGAAGCAAACGCCAACAGAGTGTTGTTCGGTAAAGCTGGGTTTGAGGATGGAAAAGCTTTTGGAGCTTTACCAGTTGTCATCAGAATATAAAGGTCACCCTTTATGCTGCAAGGGAAAGCTCAGTAATATTGTGTTAAATTACATAAAAATAATCTGCATGTTCAGACATGATTTTTAGGAAAGTGTATATTGAGAACATCAGTTTTCCGAAACTGTAAATTTCCAGTTCACAGCTGCTGCTCTCTGATTTCTTTGAAGTGTTTGTCAGAGTGTGAAAGATCAAAAACCAACACTCTAATATTTGTTCTGCAGGCTTTCTTTCTTTCTTTCTTTCTTTCTTTCTTTCTTTCTTTCTTTCTTTCTTTCTTTCTTTCTCTCTCTCCATTCCTTACTTTTATCTTTTTTTCTTGGTTCCCTCCTTCCTTTTTTTTTTCTCTGTCGGCTCCATCTTTTTTTTTTTTTCTTTCTTTGGTTCTTATTTTTCTTGTCTCCTTCAGTCCTTTTCATTCATTCATTCCAATTTTCTTTCTTTCTTTCTTTCTTTCTTTCTTTCTTTCTTTTTGTTGTTTATTCATTCATTTCTTCCAACCTACCTTCCTTCCATCCCTCAATCAATCCATCCATCCATTCACATGGGGAGGCTTGATTCTCCTTCTCTCTTGATTTTACCCTCCCTCTCTCTCTTCATTTCTTCCAACCTACCTTCCTTCCATCCCTCAATCAATCCATCCATCCATTCACATGGGGAGGCTTGATTCTCCTTCTCTCTTGATTTTACCCTCCCTCTTTCTCTTTACCCCCCCATCCACCTTCCTTCCATCCCTCAATCAATCCATCCATCCATTCACATGGGGAGGCTTGATTTTCCTTCTCTCTTGATTTTACCCTCCCTCTCTCTCTTTTACACCCCCCCTTCTCTTGCTCTTCTGCTTGCACTTATAAATGATATCAAATAAAACAAAGGAAAACCTATCAGCTGTGAAATTGCTGATCATCGGGGCCTTCATGTCTCCACCCACTATAGGACATAAGGGATTCCAGAGAGGTGTAAAAAGAGAAGAAAAGACCGAGGGAAGTGGATGATTTTTGTCCCCCAGGGTCTGTCTGCTACTCAAGAGTATCTCTTGATCAAGGGTAGCCCCTTCTAATTGCCCAGCTTCCAGGACAGATGGAAGGTTTCCTCTGCCCTGCAGGGGACAGACTGTATTTAGCACTGCAAACTGTTGCTTCAGTCTTCTTGTAAATGCAGACACAAAGACAATTTCCAAGAAAAATCTTAATCTGCATCTTTCATCTCTATAATACTTAAAACAATGCTTAAATAATATTTTATCCCTTTTAACAAGCAAAAGTAATGCTCTTTAGTGTTAAGTCAGAACAAAGCGAAACTGAAGTAGTGCAGGAACGGCCTCACAGTGCAGGTGTTTTTTGGAATGGAATGTGTCTGTTTGTGTGCACGTGTGTGTGTGTGTGGGTCAGCTAGCTGGTGTAATTACTCGGATCACTGAGCATGAAGGTGGGGCCATGCTCTCCTGTCAGTAGTAGGTCGTGGCCAGCAGCTGGGGAGCTAATACTCCTATCAACAGCTGTGTAATCACAATCCTGTAGTCCAGCCAGCCTGGACACGCTTACCAGCCAATACGCAGCATTCACCGGCCCCTGGACTCCAACTCCCATGATCCTTTGATGCAATTGCAGGTGCACACTCAATAGACAGAGCAGGGAACTCTAATTAGAGGCCTGCACATGAATTGCTTGACTGTTGTTGGAGAATTTGCTGGAAGCACAGCTCCATGTGGGAGAGGTCAAGGTGTTTTCCTGAAAATGAATGCAGACAGAGGGGTTTTGATTCGCATCAATTTGCACCATTCTCATTCCTGAGACCTATTCATACATTTTCAAGTTTTAAATCTTAGGAATCTCAAAACCAGCTACTGAACTAGCTAGGGACATTATCTGGAGTTATTGCCTTGTAATGGTTGATCCCATCTTTTCATTTGTTGGCAGAGGCAACGGTCACGGTAGCTGGTGGGTTATGTGGTCTCGGGGAAGATGAAGACATTAAGAGGAGGTGTTGCTTTATTACTTCACCGTTTCCCTAATGGAAGAAAAAAATTAAATTAGCTGCTAATTTGCACTGATGTCTCTGGTGGCAGGAAGTTGCATGTCGTGTCAGTTTCTATTAGAAGAAGCTTTGTCACTTTTTTTCATGTGATATTTCCTTCTGACTGAACAGCGAATAGCACATGCTGCGACTGACCTTTTCAGAAGACACCATGATGTTTGCAATATTAAATAAATTATCAGCATGTTAAATGACATGAAGTAATTAAAAAGCGTTTGTTGTTCCATTCATCATGTTCGTTTAATATTTATTTTAAAATTCAGTCGCTTTCTTTGCTGTTTCCAGACAGCTGTCTCTTTGATCTCAGACCACATCAGCAAATCTCGCCATTTCATTAATTGACTGTCTGCGGGTGTCTTACCATGCTCAATGCGATGACTGACGCTTTTCACTACGATGAGTATCATAAAGATAATTGCGCCTGTGTTTAATAAGATTAGCCGCGTCCTATTTCTGCTAACAAATGTCCGACATTTAATTCCTTGAATGCAAGCACACGCAATTTGTGTTTAATCTTTATGCATTTGTATAGTTATGTTAAAGATGTAAGGGAGGTGATATGGGGTTTAGGCTCGAAAGTGTCTCGATAAAAACAATGACCTGTGATTGGATGTCGAGGTGAATAAAAAGTAAAGATTGATTTCCATTTACCCCCTATTAAGAGTCAGACATCTGGAATATTGCCTGCATATCAGGCGTGTGTCATCTGTTTTACATTCAGGAGCTTTAACGGAGGCCTTTCCTCCTCCGCCCTGTCAGAATAACTTCGCTCGCTCGTGTCTGGAATGTGAGCTCTCTGCCTGCCTTTGACAGATGAATAGAAATCAAGCTGCTTTGTTTGATAGGTGCTTGGAATTGTTTCCCTTCGTTGCTAATAGGGGTTCTGCACGGTGAATCTGTCTTTGTGTAGGTTTCTCAAGTGTGTGTGGTGTATTTCTCTGTCTGTCTGTCTATTTCTGTGTGCATTTTGTGTGTTGTGTGTTCCCCTCTGTGTGTGTTTCCTCTTGGGTCGGCGGGCCGCCCCATGTCATGTTGTTGTCAGTCAGGAGCTGGAGGCCAAGCGTGGAGACGGAGCAGGAGACAGAGGAAAGCATGAAAAATACATGATAATCATGCCGCCACACTGAGCACAAAGGCCTAATTGGGAAAGAGGCTCTTTTCCCTGTTTGTGCTGCTGTAGCAGCCTGCGGGCTCCAGAGCTCAGGCTCCGCAGAGAGACGCCACACTGCGACTCTATTACAATCCTTTACTTTATCTTATTTATTCAGACACAGCTTTTTGCAAAGGGATTCACAACATTTTTTTTTTTTTTTTTAAACCCTTTAAAAACAACAACAAAAAGCAAAGGCAAGCAATGAGCATCCAAAACAAAATGTTTACATGTTGATGTTTTGTCTGGTTTGCGCTTTTTTTTTTTTTGTTTTGCTTCATAAACATTCTGGTTTGTTATGTCTACATTAGGGCTGTTACAAGCAATTATTTTGATAATTGATAACTTTGATTACTTCTTTGATTATTTCTTTGATTACAAATTATATATGCAATACATTTTCAAAATGGGGTAAAATGTAAATGATAAAATCTAAAATGATTTAAAATAAAACCGCAAACTAAGTGTTAACTGCCAAGTTGTTCTCCGTGCACAGCACAAAGACTAATCTATAATGAAATATGGTGTGGTTTATTTTCATTTTTGATTATTATCAATTTGATTGATTCATTGTTGCATGCTTAATATGATTCTGGATTTATGCCAAAATGAAAAATAATGTTGTTTGGCTTTATGATAAAATTTGGAGCCTCATGTTTTGGCCTGCGCAACTAATGCGATGAATGTATAAATAAGGAGTAAAAGAATGAAGGACATTTTCGTTTACCCTCCGCCTCCGTCTCCACCCCTCCATTCTTTCATCCATTAAACCCGGCCAAGCCCAGACGGCTGTCCCTGCAATGGCTGATTATAAAACAATGCCTTATCAGAAGCGCATTCTCCTGCCATAAATCAATTAGAGGCCGTGTGTGGATCCGCCGAGCTGCATGCAAAACTCACCGCCTGCTGACAAACACACACACGCGTTCCCTGCAGCCCCCTCTGAGAACAGCCAAATTAATAACAGTAAGTGGATAAAACCCTGGGTCACACCAGCATCTCAGTGCAATTCCTGCATGTGGATTAAAGTGCAGCTGGACAGGGATGACTGAACCGATTCTGCTCTCCCTTGATTCCATCTGATTCACATGCTAATGGTAACCAAAAAAAAAAAAAAAAACAGAACTTAATTGGCATTTGAACCTGAAACATTTTGCTGCTCCTGGAAAATCTGGATAAATGTGGTTTGGAAAACATAGAGTTAGCAAAAATACGAAGTTGGTTTTGAGCTCAAAAGACTCCTTGTTCTTTTTAGGGGAGTAGCACTTCAGTAAATGCACTTTTTCTTTCTTTTAACTGGCCATCTTGACATTTAATCTGGTTGGTTGTGTGATTTGGTCATAACAGTGTCCTTTATTTGTCCTGCAGGAGACGGGCAGGTCATGGTACCTGATTAAGTGTGCTTGTGGTCTGAGAGACCTTGGGTTCTTGTGGTCCTCCAAGGCTTTATGTCATGCTTTATTCCTTGTCATAAATCCTGTTGAAGGATGGCTCAGACTCTCAGACGAGCTTTTTCATCTCCTCTAACCTTCTATCCCACTTGTTTTTTCCTCATCATTTTGAAATTAAGACATGGTTCTCCCAAGGTCAGCAGAAAGCTTGCTTCTTCATGTTTGGAGTATTCTAGCTGGCCATTTCTGTTCCTCCTTTGTTGTTGCTCTATCCCTTTCCCTTTGAGTAGCTGACCCTATGTTTTCAGTGCTTGTGGCTGTTGTCGCCAGCTCTCTGGGGAGCCGATGGCCCTCAGAATCGCCACAGGAAAGAGGGAAGTGATTGTTACTTTAATTTTCTCGGGCACTGTCAACAAAGGGCAGAGAATAAGAGTGGGGGTGGATGCCGAAGCTTTGGCATTGCATGATTTCCAGACCTCAGTGTTTCTCAAGTTCCTTTTAATGGCTTTTCCAAGCTGTCCGTTGGATGGAGGGCCATCTACTCTGACAGATAGGACAAACGATATCGGGGATGAGTTTAAAACAGTTCAACCTCTCACCCCTGTTTGTCACCCCGTGTGACATGCAGTTTCGGGGGCTGGCGTGAAGACGGGGGAATGATATGATGTGTTGAAGTGTTGGGGGTCAACTAATCCAGCAGCCCAGCATGCCAGCAGTCTCTCACGCACGACTGCCTTTCAATAAATAAAAAATGGAGAACGTGTCTCGCAAATGTAATATTAACCTCCCCATCTCCAGAGAGAGAAAGGCAGGGTTTGGGGCACAAGCACGTCTCTGGCTTGGAGGCGAAGACACACTGTGCTAATGGAAACACGCTCTTAGTGTTTGAGGATTACCTTTAAGGACTTCGGTCTCTAGAGAGGTAGGGGGAGGGAATTGGTGCACCGAAGACATCCTGTTTGAACCCGATGACTACCTATTGCAACTTATTCCTGAAGCAATTACGCATTTTTGCAACCCGCCGACCCAATGCAATCGAAAAGGTCATTTTTTGAGGGAGGAGGTTGAAAGGTTTGAGATGCAGCCTTCACCTGGAGTTGACAGACCACGGTGGCAGGCTGTCTCCTGCATCGCTGCTCAACCATCCACATCCCCTCACACGCCTCTCTGCTTTTTTTTAGGAGATAGCCAATTGGTTGCGGTCCCTGTGAGAAAGTAGCTGACCTCTGGAACTGAATTTTTATTATTCTATTTTTCAATAAGCCAGAACGGTTCCTGTTCAGTGTCTCCTGGAATGAAGCCATAAAAACTATTCCAGTCCCTGCTGGAATTCATGTTAATATTATAATTGTGAGAGATAAGATGCTCTGGCATTTCAGAAATAATATTAATGGAGACCTTCAAATAAAAAAAAAAGAAATAAAGAAGAAATCAAAAGAACAAAAAGAAGACCGTTCCCGGTCTTTATCTTCAACTTTCATTACCGTGCAGTTAATGGAACGATGGCTTGGAGAGAATGTTAATTACCGATTCACTGGTTTTGACAGAAAGAGAATTTAACAATGCATTTAACATTATAAGAAGTTATTTTCTTATTGTTTTTCCCCTCCATCTGTAAGCAGTGATTCACTCTGTTGAAATTAGCTTTGTCACATTCATGATTTCCTGCTTATCAAGCAAGACGAGTAACGCGCAGCTGTCACGTCATGCATTTTAATTTCATTGTAATAATTCCAGAGCCCTCAGCTATTCTTTGAAGAGAAGTAAAATCAAATGTAATAATATTTAATGACACTAAAACTGTTGATTTAGACTTGTTTCTAAACTTTAAAATACACTATTGTTAACCTTGTATTTTAGTTAGCAAAATTACCAGCACTTTACAAACTGACTCTTTGACCCATAATTTGATAATTCTGTAGAGCTGTAGACAGATTTTATCTTGATTTATCTGTTTTCTGTGTCTCTCTGTAATTCTCCTTATCTATTATTTAATCTTTCTTCAATAATGAAGAGCAAACACAACCTCTTAATTTACTGACTCCAAAATTGTGCAGACTGCATTGTCGTAAGTGTGTGCTAAAGCGAAAAATGGCATAACCAACTACGCCCTAATTGCATCTGGCCCAGAAATAGATTTGACATGTTTTTCAATTGTTCACATTGGAAATGCAAACTCTGCAAAGTCATAAGCAGCTTCAAAGCTTCCAGACCGAAGATCAAAGGCTCTCTGCTTTGCTGACTAACTAGCCTGCCTTTTGCCATGCATACATTTAAAATCAATTTTATTGAAGCAATGCAAAAATAAATAAATAAATGCAGTCATTACACCCACACAAATCCATTTACATCAACAAACCATTCCCATGATTGGTGTCGAAGAGCGATCAGGCGAACCGTACGACAGCGTTATGCCCTCGTGCATGCTAAAATGGAGTTGTTTGTGAGTGCACTTCGATGGGTATTTTGAGCACCGCCCATCAAAGTTGCCTATCGAGTTGGCGCTCCACCATTCTCCGCCTCAGTGCTGACCTTGTATGTATTATGAACGCTTAACAGAGCCCTGCGGCATTTAATCTGAATACAGAAAGAAATGCTTTGCCTTCATCCTTCTAAGATGTGCATAGGTATAGAAAGAAACTATAAAGAAATCCTTCGGGCTGGACTGTGGTTTTCAGTGCCAGGGCTTTAGTGGCGGATCATGCTTGAATATGCAATGTCTCTCCCTCTCTCTTTCATTCCCGTCTCCCATCTCTTCCCCTTCATTCAACTTCAGACAGATTTTCTGCCTCGCTGACATTCCTACAGCAAAAAGCCCAAGCGAGGAGTCATTCAAGGTCAAAAGAGGAGGAGAGTGAGAGGGAAAGAATTACGCATTCACAGAATACGGCAAGCTTTGTTGTCGTCAACAATTCCATAATAATTCACACCTAAGAGAGTGCAGTCTCTCGTCGAATATCATTCTCTCAAATTAAACCCACTCCAGACGTTTCTGTGTTTGCTTTCTACCTGACTCCCCCTCATGCTAATCTTCTTGGATTTAGCATGATATATCAGGCTGAGCTTTTCTGTTCAAGCGGCGAACAACTTTTAAATCCCTCTTAAAGACTTGGGAATTCCTTGGGCTTAGCTCGATTAAAGCAGATAATACCGATAATGGCGGCCAACGCCGTAATTATCACGAACAGAGCATATGTTTGTCCACCGCCGCCTGAGAGGCTCTCATTTCCGCTTCATCTTGGGATGTATTTTAGATCGTGTCTTTGATTTCTAGGGACGGATTGTGTTGGGAATCCCCTGCTGTCATAAAGAGAAGCCTGGCTTTTTATTTATTTATTTGTTCAAGTCATCCATCCATCCGTACTTGTCTTTCCTTTTCATATCCTCTCATTTGAAGTAGGTCACACAGGGAATAGAAAAAGGTCAATGCATTTCTCTCTCTCTCATGAAGCATCGTCCTTCATATTCATTCCTGTCATTGACCGGCCTGCCGATATTGATTGGGTGGAGAGGAAAGGGTTACTTCAGAGAGAGAGAGAGAGAGGCTGTTTTGGAGCCCGGGCTAATATTCAGATAATGTCATTAGCACAGTGCCGCTGCGCTCCGGGACCATCGAGTTCCTGTCGGAGGCTGTTAGCTTGAGACGCTGTGCTGACAGCTCTTGTTCGGAGTCTGTGTAGAGCCCAGCATAAGTCCGTTAGGCTTTCAGCACCCTGCCTGAGCTGCGTGCATGTATGTGTGTGTGTGTGTGTTGCCATTAATAGGCCATTCTTCCATAAATACGCATGTAGACACTCTCAGAGGTGATAACACAGCTAAGCCTGTGATGAAAAACTTCTTGACACGTACTTGACGCTAGGCTAATACTGCATGCTTTGTCATGGTGAGGGTTTCAGCAGGCCTGTCGCATACAGGATCAGTGCTAGTGTTTGGACTCTGGTGCTGAGCATTAAGGGCTTTCCAGGGAACATTTGTTCTTTGAAGACAATTTTCTTTCTGCATAAATCCATTGTGGACAATAATAACAAGGCAGTTAGAGGAAGAAAACTCAGTTGGGGAAGAAAGTTATTTTGGACAAATATACAGAATAATAGTAATACAGGATAACCTGCTTCAGCACTTGAACAGCTCCTGATATATGTACAATAATCTTTCTCTCTTTCTCTGAGTGTGTAACCACAGACTCTGAACCCTCTTGTTGGAGAATTTGTCTGCGATTAGTCCTCAGATCAAGATGAGATTAAGCTCTGCTGAGTAAACCATATCTGACTGTGTTCGCTGACCTTCCCCAAGCTTGCGCTCTATCCCAGAATTCACTGCCGTTTTCACACGTGGCTCAAAATGCAATTTAAAGACCTTGAATTGTGTGTTTCTTTAATCTCTGGGTGTTTGTTGTCTTATCACTAATTTATTTTTGTTCTTCTCTTTTTCCTTCCATGTGCTCCTCTCTGGAAAATGGCTGGTACAGGTGAGTAGAATTAATTAAGTTTATCAGTTTGTTTGTTTACTTGTTTTTATTTTAATATTTCTATAAATATTTTTTTCATTTATTTAGTTAATATATATATATATATATATATATATATATATATATATATATATATATATATATATATATATATATATATATACTGCATTGACATTTATCAAATGTTACATGTATTTAAATCAGTGAAATATTTGCATATCGAAGTTCGATTTGGTCCCATATATATATATATATATATATATATATATATATATATTTTTTTTTTTTTTTTTTTTTTTTGTATAATGTAAAGTCAAGTGCCTCAGTAGTTATGGAGCCTTTGAATATTGCATATTATTAGTATCAATCTATTTTCCTTTTGTTCTTCTTTCTGTATTTCTGCAACTAATTTATCTAAAATGTCAACACTTTGCAAGTACAGACACTTCCTTGCAAGCACAGACACTTCCTTCAGGAAATTCAAAACTCGTTCTGTTTTCTCATGCACCTAGAAGAAAGGATAAAAGGAGATAAGATAGAATCGCTTTTTCTCTCAATTAGACTGACAGACTTTATCGAATCAACCAGAACTTTGCCCTCGAGAACTACACTCTCAAATTCATCTGTTTTTCTTGTGCATTTCTACACACCCGTGCCCAGCAGCTTCCATCGTGCTTGCAAACACGAGCATTGTGGTGGCTGATCGCTTGTCTCTCATTTCACGGCCGTGTGTGGCTGCAGATAATTCTGTCAGCTCGAACCGACCGCACACTGTTTGTTAGGAGAGCCCATCTTGCCCCGTTCCACCCACACAAGGTGGGTTAATTAGGGACAAATTCTCACCCAAGACATCTCCAGGAGAGCATATGTGTGCAGGCCCTGCGGGACGCATGCGTGTGTGTGTATGTGAGAGTGACAGGGACATTTACATGCTTTAATGATGAGTATGGAACGGGTGCTGTCAGCCCACCTAATGAGTGTGTGTGTGCGCGTATGTGTGTGTGTTTAGCCCAGGGGCAAAAGGAGGTTGCGTCCTACGTGATCCCCAGGCTGGCATCTGTCTGTCCCTGCGCACACACAGACACACACCATTACGGATTCAGCACAAGGCTAACGGCACAAACCTGTCACCCGCATTCCACCACACACCCCATAATGATCACACACCGCCTGTCTGCCTGTCTCCTGGAGGCTGAATTTAAATACACACGCATTCCAGGCAGTTTATTTTATAACACCTGTTTAGATGCAGTATTGCTATAATGCATATTTTCAGTGCTGATTGTAAGGAGAGAATTTTTTAATTTTGTGGAACAGATTTTAGAATGAAGTCTGTAATTTTTGGACGGTTCTCAGCTGAATATGCAAAACCATTTCTAGGTTTATTCCAGTAAAAATGTAAAATCGTTCATTCCTGCTAAAAATGAAATATGGCACTACCCTATATATATATATATATATATATATATATATATATATATTAGTGCTGTCAAAATTAGCATGTTAACGCAGGCGATTAATTTTTTTTTTCAGTTTAACGCGTTAAAATTATTTAATGCCGTTAACGCAGGGGCGGGGCTAGTGTTGGCCACCCCACTCATATCTGCTGCCTCTGTCTCTTTTTCTTGCTGAGAAGTGCATTTATTTAGTCACAGAAAGTCTTTACGAGCACATCAAACAGGAGACGTTTCAGACGCGCACTCCACTTCTCCTCAGCACCAGGTGCGAGTCAAACGAGCACGGAAACGGTACTGTACTCGGCGCGCACTGTTCAATTGCACGCACAAAGGTGCAGGCGCATGCTGTAACCTTTATCATTTCATATCAAAGCGCGAAAGAAACAATGTGCATGCAATGTCGTGGTCAGTTAGGTCATGAAGGCGATTAAAGCTGCCTTAAAACTGTGCATGCATGTATTATATGTTATATATGAGTCACATTTAAGAACAGGCCTCTGAAAGGGTTTTCAAAACTGTCCTGGAGCAGCCCAGCACTGCTGGAAAGGGATAGGGAAAGAGAGTTGAGAGAAAATACGATGCGTGAGATCCGCGTCATGTTCAGCAGCGGCAGCTCTTAGAAACAGCACCCAAAATAACCTATTAACCCAGCTGCTGGGATGTCTGTTCATCAAAGAACAAAAGAAAAAAAAGAGGAAATCAGTGTATAGCTTTAAGGATTCATCTATATTTAATTTAGAATTTAGTGTTTGATAACATTATTCAATTTCTGTATATGTCCTACTTGCTGAAGGGCACAGGTTGCTGACATTGAAATATGACATTTGTTATAATGGTTTTATATGAAGATTGTTTAAAGTTCACCTAAATTAGAAGTTATTTTATTAAAGTCTAATAAATATTAAAATTGATAGCTCTCAATTATACTGTAATGTTGAATGGCTATAGTCAATGGTTAAATATTAGGAAAAAAAGAACAATTTTATAGAGGCATCAGTAGTACTGGTATCAGTGATACTGCCCTTCAGTCATAAAAAAAAGATGCCATTAAGCAAATATTAAAAAATATACTGCCTTTGTTGTTTCTACATTAATTTGAAGATTAAATGTGAAATTATTGCAATATAAAAGTATATTTAAAAAGTTTAATGTTAGGTGGGATAAACTAATTAATCACGTTTTTTTTTTTTTTTTCTGAGATTAATCGCGATTAATTTCAGAAAAAACATGCTATTAATTAGTTAATTTTTTTAATCGATTGCCAGAACTAATATATATATATATATATATATATATATATATATATATATATATATATATATATATATAGTATATACTGTATATATATATATATATATATATATATATATATATATATATTAGTGGTGTCAAAATTAGCGCGTTAACGCAGCCGATTAATTTTTTCAATTTAACGCGTTGAAAGTGTTTAATGCAATTAACGCTGGAGCGGAGCTAGGTTTGACCACCCCACTCACAACTGTTGTTTCTGTCACTTTTTCTCTTGACAAGAAGTGCATTTATTCAGTCACAGAACATCTTTACGACCACATCAAACGGGAGATATTTCAGACGCGTGCTCCACTTCACTTCAGCGGCAGGCGCGAGTCAAACGAGTGCGGAAATGGTGCTGTGCTCAATTGCATGCTCAAAGGTGACGGACGCGCGCTGTAGCCTGTATCATTTCATATCAAAGTGTGAAATAAACTATGTGCATGCAATGTCATGGTCAGTTAAGTCGTGATGTTACCAAAAAGGCAATTAAAGCTGCCTTAAAACTGTGCGTGCATGTAATATATTTTATATGAGTAACATTTAAGAACATGTCTATGAAATGGTTTTCAAAACTGTCCTGGAGCAGCCCAGCACTGTCTTCCTCATGTAACACACCCGATTCAACTCGTCAGCTTATTAATAGACACTTTATGACCTGAAGTGTGTCAGAAAAGGTAAAAAGAGTTGAGAGAAAATACGATGGGTGTCAGATCCGCGTCACGTTCAGCAGCGACAGCTCTTAAAGAAATAACAGCCAAAATAACCTAATAACCAGCTGCTGTGATGTCTATTAATCAAATGACATTAATCAAATAACAAAGAAAAAAAGAGGAAAAAATAATTTTTATAGGTTTAAGGATTCATCTATATTTAATTTAGTATTTAGTGTTTGATAACTTCAGTTTCAATTTCTGTATATTTCTGCTGAAGGGCACAGGTAAATATGACATTTATTATAATGGATTTATGTGAAGACATTACAAATATTAAAAAATATATATTGTCTTTATGTTGTTTGTACATTAATTCGAAGATTGAATGTGAAATTATTGCAATATAAAAGTATATTAAAAAAAAACTTTGATGTTATGTGGGATTAATCCAGATTAATTTCAGAAAAATTTGCAATTAATTAGTTCATTTTTTAATTGATTTTTAATCGATTGACATTGATAAATTCAATGCACACAGACTGAAGTAGTTTAAGTCTTTGGTTCTTTTAATTTTGATGATTTTGGCTCACATTTAACAAAACCCACCAATTCACTATCTCAACAAATTAGAATATGGTGACATGCCAATCAGCGAATCAACTCAAAACACCTGCAAAGGTTTCCTGAACCTTCAAAATGGTTACACAATAGCCTATACAATCATGGGGAAGACTGCTGATCTGACAGTTGTCCAGAAGACAATCATTGACACCCTCCACAAAGAGGATAAGTCACAGAAGGTCATTACTGAATGGTTGGCTGTTCACAGAGTGCTGTATCAAAGCATATTAAGTGAAAAGTTGACTGGAAGGAAGAAATGGGGTAGGAAAAGGTGCACGAGCAACAGGGATGACCACAAGCTTGAGAATACTTTCAAACAAAGCTGATTCAAACACTTGGGAGAGCTTCACAAGGAGTGGACTGAAGCTGGAGTCAGTGATCAAGAGTCACCATGCTCAGACGTCTTCAGGAAAAGGGCTACCAAGCCACTTCTGAAACAGAAACAATGTCAGAAGCATCTTACCTGGGCTAAGGAGAAAAAAAAACTGGACTGTTGCTCAGTGGTCCAAAGTCCTCTTTTCAGATAAAAGTAAATTTTGCGTTTAATTTGGAAATCAAGGTCCCAGAGTCTGGAGGAAGACTAGAGAGGCACAGAATCCAAGCTGCTTGAAGCCCAGTGTGAAGTTTCCACAGTCAGTGATGAATTGGGCTGCCATTTCATCTGCTGGTGTTGGTCCATTGTGTTTTCTGAAGTCCACAGTCAACGCAGCCATCTGCCAGGACATTTTAGAGCACTTCATGCTTCCTTCTGCTGACAAGCTTTATGGAGATGCTGATTTCATTTTCCAGCAGGACTTGGCACCTGCCCACACTGCCAAAAACACCAAAAGTTGGTTAAATGACCATGGTGTTGGTGTGCTTGACTGGCCAGCAAACTCACCAGACCTGAACCTCATAGAGAATCTACGGGGTATTGTCAATAATCAAAATCATCACAATTAAAAGAACCAAAGACTTAAACTACTTCAGTCTGTGTGCATTGAATTTAATACACGAGTTTCACAATTTGAGTTGAATTACTGAAATAAATTAACTTTTCCACGACATTCTAATTCATTGAGAAGCACCTGTATATATATCTGTTTGGTGGTAGCAGTGGTGCAGAAATTACACACTTTTGACCTCATTCATGAAAGTTTCATAAATATATGAGTCATTTGCACATTAAATGATAAAACCTCAGACTTGATTTGGCCCAGTGTCTTTAAATATGGTAAAATTTGATCAAACTGAGCTGAAAGTAGATTCCTTTGGCTTGTTGAGGTCCTCCATGTGTTTTCTTTCTCAAGCGCCCTCTCTGTATCAGTGAGTAATTGCTTTGTGTTTAGCTGTAGGGCTTTTTCTGTCTGTGTGTATGTGTCTGTGAGACAGCTCGGGGTGTGAAGAAGTATTGGAGTCTTAGATGAGCTGTAATGGCGTCCCTGTTGACTGGTCGACTCTCGCAGGAGTCAAACCGGCACATTGCAGACCAAAGAGGGGTTGATTTTTAAGACAGGGCAAAATAATACAGCAAATGAGTGGAAGCATATATATATCTTACTGTCTTGAATGCACAGCTGCAAACTAGTATAAATATACTCAAAAGGGTCTCCCATTGATTTTTAGTGTCAGTAAATTAGGCTAATTATAATTATTATAGATTTAATTTTTAGATATGAAATTAGACAATAAGCACTTTAAACGGTTAAATTGCTGTGAAATTGCTAGATTAATAGGTAAAGGCACTGGTAAAGGCACCACATCTGTTAATCAATGACTTTCTGTTTTTATGCATATTATCTTGCTGATAAAACTTACTTAAGCCAGCCTAGGCTGGTTTGCTGGTCTTACCTGGTTCAAGTTGGTCTTACAACCTGGTCAAGATGGGGGTTAACTGAAAAGTGCCAAAAAAAAAACCTTTAAATCGAGACCAACTTGAACAGACTGGAAAACCTACTAAGCCTAGCTAATCATTTTAGGATAGTTTAGTTGTGTTTTTTAGCAGCAAAATGACATTTGGGACTTTCAGATTTGCGTCTTTCATCAGAACATCGGAACCCTCTCATGTTCAAGATGCTAATATTACATTATTCTTCTTGTATAGCATCAATATGGGACTTCTCAGGCCATTTTTAAATTAAGATGGAAAAAATGCCAGACTTTAGCTATTTTCAACTACAGTTTTTGATCATTGAACTTTAAACAAACAAACAAAAACAAGTTGTTAAATTCACAACGGCTTTATACATAAAAGTGGTTACAATTTTGTCCTTTATGCTGTTTTTATATATTTGTTTATTATTTGAAACTCTTGGAGACCATACCGACAAGTTATACTCTATTTCTGAGGACATTTTTTTAGTTTAGCGAAACAAGTGCACAGTCAGCCTCACGAGAACAGATACACCCTGTGCTCTGAATGAAAGCTCTTGTAAAAGCTGAAGATTGGCAGCTCTTCTAGCAGACAGCAGTATTGATTCCAGTGTGAGTGCTATCCACTGAGTTAAACTCTGTCTTAGCATGCTGCGGGGAGGTTAAGGCTGCTCAATATGGAGCATCATTAGTAGATCTATCAGTGTCCTAAAGGACATGCAAACTGCAGCGCGCTCGGACAGAGAGGCTGTGTCCCTAAGGTCAGAGGTCATGTCACTAACCTGCCTGCCTAAATGCACTTTCTGTCATTATATGCATTAGGGAAGGGGTTTGGTCAGATTTATATGCATTTATATGCCACCCATGATGCATGTGCGCATGAATGAATGTGTTTGCTGTCCATTGCTTTTTCAAGGTCAGATGTCTGACCTTCCTTTAAGCGTTTGTATGATGCCTCTATTTCGCCGTGGCAGTACCATGGTTCAGATATATATTGTGAGTCTACCGTGACAGCAATTCCATAGTAGCCTTAAAAAATACCATACTAGTACTGTGGTATTTATCAGAATTATTACCTTTTAAAGTCTATTTAATTACAATATTCATGTAACATGGTACTAAAAAAATATAAATGATAAATATACTCAAAAGGGTCTCCCATTGATTTTTAGTGTCAGTAAATTAGGCTAATTATAATTATTATAGATTTAATTTTTAGATATGAAATTAGACAGTAAGCACTTTAAACGGTTAAATTGCTGTGAAATTGCTGGATTAATAGGTAAAGGCACTGGTAAAGGCACCGCATCTGTTAATCAATGACTTTCTGTTTTTATGCATATTATCTTGCTAATAAAACTTACTTAAGCCAGCCTAGGCTGTTTATTAGGTATTTATCAGAATTATTACCTTCTAAAGTCTATTTAATTACAATATTCATGTAACATGGTACTAAAAAATATATAAATGTAAAATGAAAATACAATTCAAAATATTTGTGTATAAATATTTATAAAAATTGAGTTTAATATATATTATATTATATAAATAATTATATATAAATAATTACATTATATATATATATATATATATATATATATATATATATATATATATATATATATATAATTATATTGTGTATATTTTATACATTCATATATTATTATATTTTAACATATTAAACCTTAACAAATAGTGCAAGAGAAATAATGCATTAACAAAATAGTATTATGGTGTTGCTACAGTATGTTTATTTATTTACAGTATATATATATTTATTTATTTATTTTATTTTTTTGTATATGTAGTGTGATTGTATCATTGTATTCTCTGAAGTAACCATGAGTACAGTGTGGTATAAATAACATTTATTCACTATGGGACCACCACAGTTGTTTTTTGTAAAGGTCCCAGGATATTATCATGTATGTTTTATGGTAATTTTTGTAAAGCATATCAGAGAGGCTAAAAGTGCTTAGGTTTTTGCATATGTTGTGTGTTTTCTATACACAATCTCTCACTTGTCTCACACACACACACACACACACACACACACACACACACACACACACACCCCTGCAGCACTATGTCACCCTATAGCGGGTGTGTTCCGGGTCCCCCACCACATCAAGATCCCACAACAGAGCTCAGATCTCTACAGATGTGCTCTCTCTCTCTCCGTCCTTCGCTCCTTCCATCAGCCTCTGCTTCTCCTGCCTTAATTATACCACTCCAGTCCACCAGGCTGTCATTTATAAAGCCCAAAACACTGTAATTAAGTGCTGTTTTTACAGTACCTCATAAATAATCCAGCCCTTCTATAGCTCGGTTCTTTACAGACCTCTGTACAGCGTTTGTGGACGTACCTCCCAAAATAATCAAAATCCAGTCACCCTTATTTTAGTCCTTGGCTTTAAAGGTTCACGCTTTACTGTGCTGTATCCTGATTGGACAGATTTCTGTGTAGCGCTTGTACTTTTTTCCTGTCATGAGGAAATGTTTCCAACCATGGTGAACATGTTCTGGTTGCTGTTCTCAATCTGTTGAGCAGTGATGTAATTAATGACTCTACCAGCCAAAGCCACAGACTGAAGGAAAATATAACCATATGGCCTAAGAGATTGTAGATTTAGATGATATTTCCTCAATCCCAATTGCTTGTAACTCTTTGTAACACTTTTTGTGACATTTTTTTGATAGTTCCGACTCTAAATGCTTATTGGATGAGCTGCTTTGGCCCGCATATGAACCTGAGTGTAAACGCGTGTCCTTGGCTGTGTTTGTGCGGTCAGATAGCAGTTCCTCAAACATTCTTTGATCTGGTTTTCTGAGCTTTGAGACAAGCCGCTACCTGCTAGAATCCAAAACATAAAGTTGCCTTTGATTTTCACATCTGGCTTCTGAAGCTTTTATTTATAATTGATGCATTCTTTCAAGAACCATTTCAATGTCTTACCAAAAAAACCAATACATGCTGCTTTATGAATCATTTGTATTTCATGTGTAACGTATGCGGGGTTATTTTTATTTATTTATTTATTTTTATATATATTTGTATTTACTTTGATTTATTACCAGTAATTATATACTTTTTTTTATTTCCCCTGCATTTATTTATTTATTTATTTATTTATTTATTTATTTATTTATCTGTAGTGATTAAAAATAAAAAAATAAAGCCATGCAAAATAATGGAAATATAATAATAATAATAATAATAATAATTAATAATCATAATCATAAAAATTCAGTAGAAATAAATATGTCCTCATGTAGACATCTAAGAAAACAAACCGGTCTGTGTTTGTTCTTTGTGGACAGATGCATATCAGTGGCACTATGGGAGTTTTCCTTTAAATCAATGGCATGTTTGGACTTATAAAGTAGCCTCTCTCTCTCTCTCTCTCTCTCTCTCTCTCTCTCTCTCTCTCTCTCTCTATCTCTCGCTCTCTCTGTCTGTCTGTCTGTCTCTCTGTCCATGTTGAGATTATCCATACTCAGCATTTCACCTCTTTTGTGAGACCTGGTGTTGTACGACAGAGACAAAAGCAGAGAAAATAATAGTTTTTCTTTTCTTTCTAGTAATATTTAGAAGGGTAAAAGAAAGATGGAGAGCTGGAAAAAAAAAGAAATAAAGAGGGGATCAGGAGAGCCTCTGAGACCCTCACCAGACAATTGTTCATCTGCCTGGAACATAGAGGCATGAACACACACACACACAAACCTTACCAGCACCCTTTCCCAGCCTGTGTCTGATTGCCTTCAGTTCAGACCACCCAGACACTCCTTCAGCCCCATTTACCCCGAATAGACAGAGAAAAAGAGAACGAGGCCGATACAACTCCCATGCTGTCGTCGTTGTCGTCTTCTCATGCAGTGTGAAGTTTTTTCAATGTCAAAATATTTTCTCCTCTTCAAGCTTAATGGAAAGTCAACAAATGGCAATATTGGGTTAGGGCTTTCTGTTTCTTATACTAATGGCAGACAGTATTCAGGAAGCCAGTTTGATTTGTTTTTTGTTTTTTTTTCTTTTTTCCTCCCCAGTTGCATTCACTTATTTATTATATATAAGAAATTTGTTTATATATGTACTATTTTGTAAATATATTTTCCCAATATGTATTATTTTTAGTACCATTATCAGTGTATAAATGTGTATTTAATAAAAATAAAATAAAATAAAATAAAATAAAATAAAATAAAATAATAAAATAAGAGAGCCACTCTGCACTCTTCACATACTCTGATGTGAGCTGCAGGGATGTGTAGTGAAATCTAGATTCCTGTAATGTTCTGTCTAATCCGGAAAAGCAAAACATCTGTCTCACTGCTTGCGCATGTGTGTCTCTGTGTACATTTCCGCTAATGTCGGTCTTTTACAGGCACACACACTGTTTTGAATGAGTTTTTGGTGGGAGTGCATGTGTGTGAGGGCCGTCATTGTGAGGTAAATAAATGGCACTCCAGAGGGCTACAGCAGAGCTCTTGAGATGAACCTCAGAGACATTAGACCTCCCCTCACCAAGCTGTTCTCCTTAATGACAATATGCTTACCAGCTCCCCTCCTCACTAGAGAGCCTAAAAGAAGCTCTCGGTGTGTGTGTGTTTGTGACAGTTGTTGCTCTGCTGGTCATTTGCATGCGCTGACATGTCCTCGTCAAAGAGGAGGAGGGGGCGGGTCATGCAGGATGATTACTGAAACATCTAAAAGCTTCAGTCCCCCTGAGATTAACCCCGCCCACCCACAGACTCACACTGACCCACAAAAACAGCACAGATTGATATTAGGTGAAATAATGATGTGAGGGTTGATTAATTACATTAAGTTATTTAGTTACGCAAGCTGTCCATGCTGCATTTTATTTCCACGTGATTATGGGTAATCA